>DWPC01000001.1:0-25435 GCA_018251435.1 Oarisma aurantiaca
GTATAATGTTGACTTCTTACCGTATCTAAAGTTGTTCCAACTTCCAACCTTAGCATACTTTCCAAATCTTTTATAATGTAACATAATAAGGGATTATCAACTTTCTAACGTATAATGAGGGTAATCCCTGGTGCAGTGAGCTACTCTCCCCTTGTTGTGACGTAATTTATGCAAATAACGCATAATGCAATTTCTGGGAGCTTCGTTTGGTTCAAATATTTACTAGCGTAAACGGATTGAATACTTAGGTAGGTACACATAATACATACTTACATATTATATGTACGTATGGGCTATGTATGAATTTATGTATGTATTGCACGGACGTTTTTCGTATTATTAGCATAGGTATTATCTTCTATTTCGAAATAGTATCAACCATTGCCGTAAAACAGTCATTATTGGGTTACATAACCTTTAAGGATTTTATTTATTTATTAACAAGACGTGTAAAGTTAGACAAATAGTTTTAAAATGAAGACACTAGGTTCATGCTAGGTTCGTATTTGTGTAACCTGCCAGCCTCTTTAAAAATGCCAATGACTTAAACAATCTTTTTACAGTTTATCAAACATTTCACAGAAAATTAATTAACATTAAATTTGAATAATGTCTCCGGTTATTAGTATAAAATAATTTGACAACCCTCACAAAAACTTTACGATCAAATAACAACCACTTGTGCAGAAGTTAATGTGAACTAATACTTCAATTATGTTGTGGTAACCTGTCCGATTTGATCAACGTTGCATCACTTGTCAAAATTAAATGACATAAGAATAATGCGCGCATCGCCAACCCTACAAATAGGGTTGACAACATTGAGGATTATGACGAGTTCGCCCGCAGATATTACTAACCGTTAAAAAATTATTCCGTACTCTTCTCAGCATTATAATCACTACTGCTTTGGACATTATGCTCAAAGTAGCGTGTATGGAAACATAAATCCGCCATGCTACGCATTGTGTGATCCTCAGCTAAATCGGAAAGATACGAAAGTTTACTTCCTATTTTTTACATGATGAGCATGAATGTGAAATTAATTGAAGGGTGCTTATTCTAAAGGGTTAGGGACAGGGCGCGGGTGATCCAATTTTTCTACGGAGGATAACAATGGATGAAGTAGGGTTGCTCCCGGGAAGTATTTCACAATATGCCGTACGCCGCTCGGTGTTATTTTAGGTTGATCGTTATCGACAATCGCACAGCCCCTACAAATAATATTATTTTTCACTGCCCGTCCATAGCTATGGTTGGATAAGGTTTTTACCTATTATCGCCGAACCAATGGTCCCGGGTTCTATCCTCAGCGAGTTGTAAAGAAAGCTGAGGTTTAAGGAATATCGAACACTTATCACGTCTTTTGCTCCTTTATTCTGTGACTTTTTTACTAGTGTCGTTTATTCACTCCGAGACTAGGATCCGAGAAAGCATTTTAACTGTGACGGTTCCTTTTAATAAAATAAGGGGACTCCAGTCTATACTTAGGGATTATAGTTCACTACAACCAACTGCTTTGCTGAATATGTATATACAATCCTTTAGCATGCAAACTTTTAATAACAGACACAACTCTTAACGAGACCACCAAAACAAATTATAAATTGAACCTTAACAATAACGACAGAAGGACAACTTTACTGTGCAGTTTCAGGCCGTACGAGGCAAATGTCCCTAGCAATAATGATATGACGTTTTACTATAGACAAACAACGGTAAGCCTTCGATTACCGACTTAGGGTTGTCACGCAGCACTGTCGGGAGCAGATTAACATGTCACATTGCGTAATCTGGATCTCTCTGTACTATTAGTTAATCTCAAGCCATGTGTAAGTACGTATAATGTAACTATGTAGGTGTCTATTGTCAGTCTTGGGTCAACCGATATTATTAGTAGTAATTGTCGTCGCTTCGGTAGACCGAAACGTTTTTTTTGTCTTTTGTAAGACAGATTTGTTATTCCCCCTCAGCTGAGTCTATTGTTCGCAAGATTTTTCAATAATTTAATATCCTCACTTAAATAATTTTTCATTTCCAATTCACGTCGCTGTAGTTATAGGTCGCTGTAGTTATAGCTTCAAATCGCATGAAAATAACATCAAAACTAATCCCTTCAGACTCGCTAAATAGCTCAATGGCACAACCCTAAATAAGACAATAAAAATCTAAATTAGCAAACTAAAATTTAACAAACAAAGTAAACTTAATTGGTCCGATAAGCAGGTAGGTAGGTAGGTAGGTACCTACTTCAGTCAAAGCCGCAAGTTATCGATAATGAAACCAGTAACGGTGTGGACTGTGGAGACTGCCTGGCGACTATAGACAGACAGATTAGTAACCACTTAACTGGTTTTTTTGTGTCAGGATGTCGAGGTGAATGACCTCGTGTTTTAATTTCATTTTTTTTTCGCTTCCGCGTCGTGTTCACGACTAATCAAATAAACTTGGCTATTCGATCAGAATAAACTGTAATAAGTAGGTATGTATTCAATTAAATAATTAATTGATGATTTGACTTGATATTATTTATTGATAGGATTAATTATTTTTTGTGACATTAATCGTTGTTTAATTTTTCTGTTAAGTGTAATGTTTTGCAATTTCATAGTTTCGTGTCTATTCTATCCACGTTTTTGTACATTACTAGAAATAAAATAATAGGAATGAGTTTTCAGGAATATGTAGGTTTATTAGTCAGATAATGATAATAATTATTATTGTGTAAACATGTTCAAAATGCGGATTATTTTCTTTCATTAATTTTTTTTTTTTATCTAATTAAACTTTATTCATTTATGTCCGTTATCGATTGCTCGTAATGAATATTAATTTTTTTTCGTTTGTAAATCGTTTGCGCGCTATGTGGGAATCATTTTACAATTATAATAATTTGCTTGCGATTTTAACTTAAGTACCTATTTAAGGTTAAAATTGCGACAAGCTATCGATCCAGCTTAGTCAGAAAAATTAATTTGTTATTATAATACATAATGCAATCACGTTATATGTAAATTGCTTAGTTCTGTCTCACGACACGACACTTGTAGGATAGTATTACGCAAATTCAGGTTTTTGTCGTTAACTGAGCAGGTAAACGTATTTACTGCATTGTAATCTTATTGTATTAACACCTAATTACATCTACTTTTTGCTACTCCTCTTATGTACTTGTAATAACTTAATTATGTAGAAATATTTTTTACGATGACCTACTCAATGGCAAGGTTATCGTCGCCTTAGTAAGTAGGTATATAAACAACGACAGTGTTTTATACTTATTTACTTAAACGTTATTAACATAAATGCAATATATTAATGGCCTGTGGTTCACATAATTAATTTGTGTATTAACTTTTTAAATTGTGTCCAGTGGCCGTAGCACGAGTTTTTGCGAAAAAGTATTCGTATCGTTGAAATGTCAAATTATATGGAAATGTTTGTACAGCGCCCCTATCGTGCGTAACTGGTACTAAAATGCCCATACATTTCAGCGATGCGAATACTTTTTTCGCAAAGTTCGTGCTCGGGGTACAGTCAGTCAGTTCAGTCAGCGAATAAATTCAGTGAAAAGACATGAGATTATGTCATTAATGGACATATACCTACTTATATTGCAGTGTTCAAAGGATTAACGTTGACTTACCTATACCTATTTTGTTGAACAGGAACGAAATAAATGATGCAATGTGCGGAACGCGGGGTCGATGACCTGCGTCGCAAGGGAATGGGCTGCCGGCCGAATTCATAGACTGCTCACTGCTCACTGCTCACTGCAAATATTAAAAAAAACATTACAATGAAACATGAACCGACTTCTTTCGGAACTCGGTTCAAAACATATAACTTGCATGGGGTTAGCTCGCATGCTGCCAGCTGCGGTGGTCTGGGTTCGAATCCTACGTCGTCTGCTCAGTAGTCCGACCTAGACATTACTTATTATTGGTGATGAGGAAAGGGAAACTGTAATTAGTTCTCTGCCAAATTTGATTTGGTCCTTTGAGCCTCTTAATCTTAACCTTATAATCAGGAGGCTTGACTCGACAAAACCCACGAAAAACTAATTGTAGGTACCTACTTATATGCTCTTCAAGAAATTGCATTTGTATGTCATGCTTTTGAATAAAAAAAACTGATTGTTCAAGGCAGCATTCAATTGAAAATGTACCTATATTTTTATAATTTGTGAACGCAACGATATTTGTTCGATAATAGGGCTGCGTATCTCCGATCTTAATCCGCCTTATACTTTATTTATGCATCATGATGAACGCAGCTTTATTAAAACATTAATTAGATTGTTTATTCCTAGAAGGGTGCGCACTGCGGTCCTAAACCGTGAAGTGACTTTTTGTACTTTTTATATTGAATTAAAAATAATTCATTTTGTCTTCATTATTTATTATCTTGTTAAGGAGCATGCTTTTATATTAATATTTTCTTTATAGGTACAATACATACTCCTACATATTTTAATAAATAAGTATTACGAATTCCTTTATTTTCCTACACACTCATTTTTAATTAAATTACTTAAATCATTATAATATGCAGACAGTTATTATTATAATATTAATGATTAGTCCCTACTTACTAGGTATTTACCTACTTATTATATTCGCTATGCGTAACATAATCCTAATATTATTATGCATAGCGTATGTACATATATCAATATTTCCTATCAAGTAGCCAGGAGGTTCGTTATGGTAGTTTAAGTACACTTCGCGGAATTTTATCAGTCATTGCAAGTACTTACTTTAAAATGGTAGATAAACGTACATGTATACCTACATACATCTTTCCATATATTGTCATGTTTGCATATGTTAGTAGCAGTAGAGGTTTTTTTAATTGACATAATAAGTAGGTAGATTATCATATTAAGTGATTTAAAAAATTATGTACCTACGTAACTAGATTTAGGTAATTTTAATTTAAATCTATACTTATACATAGGTATTATCATCATTATTATTGTGTTAAGTACTTATATTTTAAAATAGAAACACAATTTTTATAACAAATACACTAGAATGACGATTTAAGTAGGTACATAGTAGCAAATAGTAGGTAGTATGTTCCTCCTGTAGTTATAAGAGTACCTATAGAGTGGGTATAGACTAATTCATAAAATTCATAGATGAGTAAATAGGGAGTATATAGACATGTAGGACTAGCGGGGTCTTCGGCAGGTTTACACTTTAGGGCCATTAATTGTTGAAGCGCATCCGGAGATCCGGAGCGCACTCCGCACTGCAATAAATAATGCGCGGTAATTCATCAGAATCGCTCAGGTATTTTTGCTTCGCGCCATAAGCCGCCGTCTTAGGAATGTCGACTGACTAGCTCCGATATCGGCAGCTGGGAAAAAACAAAGCGACGCACACCCCACCAGCGGAGAGGCCGTCGGCCGAATGAAGTCATGAAGTGAGGCGAACCTAGCGAGAGCTCGATTTTCCTCCCACAGAAACCGCGCCCGTCGTACACGAACTTAACACACATCGACGCGTCTGTGTGCGAATGCCGCTGCGCTGATTTCCTTCCTCGAGTCGCCCCTCCGCGCGAGACGCCGGATGACTAGGTCAGTTAAGTCAGTTTGTGACGAATCTGCTTCTTAATTTTCAATCGTTTCACACGTTACATGCAGAAGAACAAGATGAGAGTCGATGGAGTGAAACTCTTCGCCAGGACGAAGCGTATTTCCAGAGTATTTCGTGAATGGCATAGAATTAGCCGGGCGCGGGGCGCGGGGCGGGCGCCGCCACCCGTTGCCCCGAGTGCCCCGACCGACGCGAGCGCGCGAGCCGCGACCGCTGCGCTGCCTACTCTGCCTAGTCGTGTTCACGGCGCCACCCGAATAGCACGCGCGGCTCTCCTTAGAACCGGCCGGCACCCGAATAATGTTTCAGTGTTTGACAAACTCAATCGGAGGTCTCGGAAGAAGTACCGTGTTTAATTTACACCGTTTAACCGACCGCATATTCTCAGTGAGTGTTACGCAGTGTGTACGGAAAAAACTTTGTCGAAGATTCTGAAGAATCTTGTGTAAAATTGTGTAATTCGCCGGCTGCGGCCGGATCGCGTTTTGCACAAACTTTTTGGTGAGTGATACGATCATTGCTTATTCCCCCTGGGTTGCTACGGTGGTATTAAGTATTCGAATATAATCGAGATGCTCGACTTAA
The DNA here is from genome assembly GCA_018251435.1 of Oarisma aurantiaca. Lineage (NCBI taxonomy): Eukaryota > Metazoa > Arthropoda > Insecta > Lepidoptera > Hesperiidae > Oarisma > Oarisma aurantiaca. Next base: position 6,189 of record DWPC01000001.1, read on the forward strand.
ATAAGTGCGGGTAGATAAGTTTGAGGCAATTCTTTGGCTGATTCTGGCGGGGCGTTGCCGGTCGCCGGTCGCCGGTCGAGACGCCGCTCGGCGATGATTCTGCGAAATGCCGGCACCCAAATTCCTAGCTTTAGCACCGAACTGATTTTAAAAGTATTGTAATTTCTTCGAGTCGAATCAAAATCGATATTGGTTAATAACTTACATTTAAGCGGGTAGGTACTTCACACTTGTAAATTTTATAAGCGTAAATTAACTCGTTAAAACTAGATTGTTTACTAATAAATAGTAGGTACATAATTATTACTATAAGCACTAAATAATTTTTCTTTTAATTATTACGCGTAAATTGCGTCTGAATATTATTTTGATGTTCGTTTTTATGAATATGGATCGAAAATAAAAAAAATAATTTCTAGATAAAATAGATAAAGTGAGTACTATAGTAATAATGTTTAACGTTTTTATGGCTTTTAGGGTTCAATTACGTCCAACTGCATTTTCAAAAACATTACGGTGTTATCTTGTAAGTGATTCGTAACATTTTATGATGAAGAAAATGTAGGTAACAAAATGCGTAGCCTCGAAACTAGTTACGAAGCGCTTGAAACTTTATTTTTAATACACATTTTTTATTATAATAATTTATTAGCCTGAAAAACATTAGGATTAAGTACCTAATTAGATATTAATTTCAAAAATACATATTAAAGGTATATATTTTTTTAACTATGTATTTAAAAAATAGTTCTAAACATGTTTAGTCTGTAGTTATCATATTTACAGTAAAAAGAACTAATTCATATTAAAAAATATATATTAATAGCTATTATATTTTTTTAACGTGACTTGAAAATAATGTAATGAATTTTCTTGCATTGAAAACTATTTTTTATAAAACTTAAAAAAGTCAATATGCTGTAGGTATTTGTAAACGATTCATTCTGTATTTAAATCGCATTATATCACAAAGTATCGACACGATATCGTCGACTAATTTTGTTGCAGTTGTTTACTATAGATTAGATTTTCCGCTCGAGTAAAGTATGTAGACTGTGGTAATTAAGTATATGAGGAATTAAGGAAAATGCAAATAGCGGGAAAATAGCGCGTCGCGTTGTTGTATTGGTAAACATACCTACATTCGCGCCATTTTACGCTTGTAAACAAAAGCATTTTTCGTATACCTGGCAGAATAAAGACTACTTCTAAGAAAGTGAAAGACGGATAGTTGCAGTCCAGGTAGAAAAATAAAAAAAATGCGGGGTGTGTCGTATGAACAATGTATAAATTGAGATGAACTGGAATAGGCTTCAAGGCCGATATACCCTTTAAAACCGTTCGTTTTGGCATCCAGACTTCAGTCTAGATTCGGGCTTCGTGGAGTACACTTCAGACTTCATTGTGAATTATTATAGTTCTATCGGGATTTGTTTGTAAATACAAGGGGTCACTACCCCTTGTGTTTAATATAATGAATGTTTAGTTTTCGTTTTCTGAATAGTTTTAACTTTCAATTTTTGTTTTAAATTGACGTTGACTGTTTTGACCAACAAGTTTTTGTGGAGTTTAATAGGACTTACACTTAACAAAATCTTGGAATCATTTAGGTAGGTATGTTACCTATATTATTATCAATGAAAATGTACTACAAAACAACTACAAAAGGTTTAAATATCTACAGCTTTCAGTGATATTAGTCATGACATTTATTAAATAATTTAATTATGACTTCTGTTAAAAGAATTTTCTTTGTAACTCTTACATTTTTTTCTACTATTGAATACGCAATAATTAGTCGAGACCTAAAGGTATTTTATAAAATAAATATTTTTAATTAAGTACCATTATCTCCAATTTATTAATATTGTCATGCTTACGAGTTTAATTTTTTTTAATAAATTAGCAATTGACAATAAAACTGTGATAAAATAATTAAAAAAACATCGACACATATTTGAAAGATAATTTTCTTTTGTTTCAGACGGTGTGCGTGGAACCCATCGCGCGCATCGTCCTTGTGATAAGAGGGCCCTGTGATAACGACGAGTTCGTCTTAGCTTTAAAACTAGTTAGTCTTTAGTTATAAAACAAAATGTCGCCGCCGATCGACCTATTCCAGTTCGACATATGGGAGACGTTGGATGAGGAGTCGATGGAGCTCACACAGACCTCGGAGTTCTGGTCAATGCACGTCGAAGCCGACAGGCCGGACCTGGTCCCGCCGGCGGACATGAACATGATGTCGGACAGCGACGTCGACTGGCGGATATCGGACTCGCCGGAAGACCACAAGGAGAACATAGTCCACCACGACTGCATGTGGGCAGGATCGTGCGTGGACTCGGTGCATCCGAGTAACACGTTCGTGCCGTCGGAGCTGATAACGGCGACGCCGGGGCAGAGCCTGCTGCGTCGGGACATGTCGCCGCCGCGGCCGGAGACTCCGCCCTCGCTGGACGGAGACGAGCCCCCGCAGTTCCGGCACGCCGTGGACGTCGCGGGCACGGCGCTGCGCCTCCTCCGCTCCTCCGCCGCGGTCGCCGCTGACCACTCCTACACGCTCGCCCGCCAAAACTTCGACTGCCTTGGCGTCCAGACTCCATCTGACACCTGCGAATCAGGTCAGTACCTATCATTATTAACGTTTAGTACTTAATTCAATTTCTTTTTTAATTTAAACAGTTTAATCAAATGTTTTATCTTTAATCTAAGCATCGAATTCCATGCCTTTCGTCGTTCCGTTCTGCGTAATGATAACTTATCACCAAAGTACCTCGTTAAAACTTGTCGAATATGTCAATACGAATTGATCAAGATAGGTAGGTAGGTATAAGTTTTCCGATTGCGAATGCATTGGAATGCCGCGTTCTTTTTGTAATTACTGCATGGCGCGTGCTTACGCAAAGAGTTGGATATAGATATCTAATTTACTATAATTATTTTCTACATCGACGCGTGTTCTAGAGACCTAAAGAATTCTATTAAATTTGAGAAGCGAACGCCCAAACATCTTAAACGGTTTCGTTTTTCATTTGAAATTCAAATTGCCTACGTCAGTGGCACTTCAGCTTAGTTTATTGGAAATTCTGAATGTATTTGTATTGACTTGACACTGAAAGGGGTGTATCGAAACAAATCGATGCCAATATTTAAATTGAATCCTTTCATGAGTTTTTTGCAATTAGTATTTGAATTTGAGAAAGTACGTAGATGTGGTCATTTGAGAAATGGTTGTCCGAGTGGGTAAATTACTTAAAAAACCCGGATACTTGTAAGTATACGCGGATAGTGAGTCTAATTGGGGTTTAAGGACGCGTCAAGAAGGGGCGAGTAGGGTGCTGCGGGGGTCACGCGGGCGTGGCGTGGAGCGCGGGAAACTGCGCGTATCGACCGCCTGCCCCCTCCCCCGCCCGCTCCCCTGCCCCTCCCCCCGTCTAGACGCACCCGCGCCGGTTCCGGAACCTTCGCCCATCGCGACCTTGAACGCCTCAACCTTCCTTAATGTCAAATACTACCTATTTCACCGAATCGACAGGTCTAATTACTTCGGAGTTCAGGCTATCGAGATAGGCGCGATTGTTGTAAGATTTTATTGTATTTTCTTTTATTTTGATAAGCGGGATGGGTTTCTTGTTATAATGAAAGAGATCGCAAAATTTTAAGGATTTTCTAATTGGTATCGAAATTTTTAGGAATTCAATGTAATCTTGTATGACTGCGTGCTTTTACCTCCTTCAGAGTTTTGTGGAAGTCATCCCGAACTTGGTAATAGATCACTATAATAGAGTCATTGTAAGGTGATCCACACGATCCCGTTGAAGGATCACCTGCCCTCCGAAGGTCGGTGCGGTCGGTGCGTCGACCGCGTCGTCCCGACTGTCGCACTCGCATCCCGCGTACCTCGCTTCCCTCCCGGGGTGAACACACGAGCCGTCTGGACGGCTGTTATACATGATGAATATGGAGGGACTCCGCGCATCGGTACCAGTCGGACAGTCATTTCGCATACAAACAACTCTTATTAGCGCGCAATTTGCCATATCATTATTATAGGAATGGAACGCCTATTTGAATTGACCGTTAAACGGTTATTCGATAAACGAATAAGAATGACAAAATGCATTCCACTTTTGAATTTGAACGCGGGAAAAGTACGGTCAAGTTCTAATAAGACAATTGACGACAAAAAGGGTCAACATAAATTATTTATAGTAGTTAACACGATCGCAATTTGCATAACATAATTAAACGGGACGACCTCTGTCAGAAACTCAATGCAACACGTGTTACAATGTTTTATTATCAGTGTGCACTTTAGTATCGGCGATAACAGTGGGTAAGGTCGTGATGGGCTCGAGGTACGTTACGTTGCGTGGGTCTGCCTCTACAATCTGTACATAGACAAATAAACACTCCCACTGAAATATGCAGGTAGCTTGCAGCACCTAATTGAACATAATCTTAAATTACACGTTATAAATAAATCAAGGCTTACGCTCGCCCCGCTGGTCTCACCTTGCCTATTCCGTTACTCTTACTCGTATAAGAATGCAACGGAACGAAATGGAATCTCATTGAAGTGGAGCTTGCTCTGCTCGACGGACCGGTTTCACGCGGTACTTCTACGTCTAGCCCGGCTACCCGGCTGCCCGGGTACCCGGCTGGCCGGCTCGCCGCGCCGGCCGGATGACAATTTGATAGACGGCTCGGGCTTGGGAAACATCGATTAAACCTTGTAGATTTTATCGAACTTTTTCTTACAACTCTCTTGACGTCGCGCCACTCGCGCCTCGGAGATGATGAATAGATCCGAAAGTAGTAGGTACTACTTATTTTTTTTCACTATAATTCCTCATTAACGATTAAAATGAAAAAAATCGATTGATTTAAGAATATTTGTAAAATAATAGGTGTAGTAGGTATACTTAATTATTATTTTGTTCTGAGGTGGATCATCACTAGCGCGCGAAGTGCCGCGAAATTCACGACGCATGCGCGGCTTATCGCGCCTCAAATGTACTTACTCACGGCACGGCCAAAGTTGTCACATTTTCGCGCCAATTTACTCCGCCGTAACGCTGCAACCGCAGTGATTTACTTTACGCTTCCATTTTTACAACGGTTGTCTATTTATATGTAGGTATGTACTTACGTACGTTTACGACTGCGCTTTAGATAATAAATCACCTTTAATATGAAAAGTGTATCGTATTAAGCGGGAACCATTGTTTAACTGACTCGCTTTTACGTCGTTTTTATAAAAAAAAGGTTTAAGTATGTCGCGTTGTGATTTCATAATAACGTTTCGCTATTAGTCGCTGCCCTAGTAAACTCGACGTAGATAACAGCTCTAAATGCTAGGTGTTTTTGACCTGCGCCTGCGCATTATCTTGAGAGATTGCGAGTGCGAGATCGTGATTTATGTCATTTATTTAATTCTCGGCCCCGTTAAGTAGGTGACATAGTCGCCGGCTGGGCCGAATGAATTGAGCTCCTTTAAGGGCAATTTAGGGCATTAGATCCGGTTTAGCCGCTTACCCCAAACACTGAATCAGTGTCGGCCCGTCGATACATTTTGTAGACCGTATGTTTAGTAACCGAAAAACTTACCTTTAGTACATACTTGATAATCGATTTAAATTGAAGTTTACCTATTTTTTTATATATTTAAATGATCGACTATTACTTACAAACCCATTAAATTAGAAATTATTTTGAAACGCATGAAAATCGTTCCCCGCATTTTGAATTTTGTTGTACTTATTTATCTATACGTAGGCATGGTAAAGTAAAAAAAAACTGTCATCATTTTATATCTGTTTATATTTCATATAATAATGATACCTACACAATCGGTCGGTAGGTAGGTGCTGTATCGATTCAATCTCAGCAGGTTCGGTTAAGAACATAGTAACGCAGTGTTTCATCGAGCTACCAACCGTGATAAATGGCCTCCATCGTGTAGTTAAAGCAATTTGCGCGGTTCCATTCGGTACTTCAAGTTGCGACCTAAATATTGCCGTGTAGTTTAAAACCTAGCCTAGGTTGTTCGCTGTGTAATCAGCTCATACGCTTGTCACACGTTGAACGATCTAAAATTCTAGATTCAATACTATGATTCAGTATTACGAATTGAAACCGCTTATCATTGTTTCGATATTTAACTTCTAAGATAGGTACTAGGTACTCACCATAATGAATCTTCGTCGCTGCATTGTAAGTGTCACTTTTAACTTTATAATTATTATAATACCTGAGGTTTTTGATGCTGATTTGGACGAGCATGGAATTGGAAAATCTGGCAGAAAAAATCCACGCAATTACCAGAGTAGATAGGCGAATGTGTTTAAAAGATAATATTGGTAAAGCTTTTGTTAAATAAATCGTGTTGCGGCACTTGCGGCTGAAAAAACCCGCGATATATTTTATTACGAGTAGACGTAGTACATGTGACTCGAAAACATTCAATTGGCTTCTTTTATCGCTCACTGTGACTTATGAGGTTGCTCGGACCTCTTATTAGCATACTAATATTATGTATAATGCATTTAGTAAAATAGTTAACGTACAAATAAGTTTTCATTTACTTTAAGTATGGGATCGCTGACATTTTTGTCCAATGAATTTAATATACTTAAATAAATATGTATGTACATACTGCAATAATAAATAATAATATATTGAGTTTCGCCATATCAATATATCTATTATATCATTCAACTTCATCATTCACGTATTAAATTTAATTAATTAATCATTAAATTATCTAAACGATGGTTAAAAAAATTATAATACTCGTCTTATACTAAATTAAGTATCTAATAGTTTCCCGCCCTTTTAACCGGCAAAAGATACGAAAATAAATTGATTACACGACCCTCTGCTTCGCCATAATTGTTCGCCATTTTATTATCTGTGCTGAACGAAATGGATTCCCAGGGTTGAAATAGGTCAGCGAGCAATCTAAAATGTTTACATACGCGATTATTTAATTCCAAAACAAAGCTCGCGGTAAAGAATCGCCTTGCTGGCCTCAGCGCGGCCTTCGTGAATCACCTATCAATGCCGATAACAGCTACGAAATAAGCGATGTACCGACGTGTCATACTAACATAAATTTGTATTGCCTTATCACGAAAAGTCTTACTGGATTGACGACTGATAACAAAGACATGGCAACTAGATAAAACCCGTACTTTTTTACCTTGATCTTACCGGTTCTTTTTTATTGTTTTAAGGACTATGATATTACTCTGTGAATTTTCATATTAATTATTGGCCGCTGGCATCCTTGGCGACAAAGTTGGCTGTCTTTTTTCTATTGCTAAGGGCAATGTACTATGACGGATCTGCCCACTACTGATCGAGAGATAACACTGTTGTCTATCGCGTATGATATGATAATGTCTATCACGTGTTTAATTTTAGTCGTGGTAAATTTATTGGGGGATTTTATAGGTGGAGGTATCGTTCTAGACTACCAGCGAATCTTATGGATGCTAAATGCGGCGAAAATGTCAAATGTAATGCATTGCTATTAAATTAATTAAATTATACTTTTAAAACATTTTGTGACTAGAAATTACGTAGTTAAGTACATTGTAAGCGGTGGCTGGTCGTAGAAGCAGGTTGCAGGTCCACTACAAGAATCTGGTTCTACAAATCGCGACGGGCGTGGTCGCCAGATACGTATCTACGATATAATTAATGACGCAACAACACCTGTTTATTCAGGAAACTCCTCTATATCTATCTATGTATATTATACAGGTTAAGAATATTAAGATGATCGCTCTATAGTGACATTTACAAAATCTGACACGTTATTTGTTACCCTGCATTTTAATTAACATAATTGCCTAAATTATGCATGCCGTTTTTGTCTTCAAAAATAGTTCTAGTCTTTTATAATTTTGAGAAGTAACGTGAATAAAAATCGCCCTAACACGAAACTACCAAAGATTTGACTTAAAGCGATAACTAAGAGTCATACAGAAAATTGTAGATATCGATTTAATAATAGAAATATATCGAATTCGGCTCTCATACTTCAACAGATCATAAAAGGGTAAAAGCCTGATGGGCCGACAAGTGTACCCACTCGACTTCCATTTATTAATTCTCGATCGGCCAATCGTGGGCTGGCTCCGTCTTTTTTCCGCTTACGTTCGCCCATGAACTTCCGCGCGAACTTAGCCAAGGCCGTCTGCGCAGAATCGATCTGCTATGATACCCCGTCATAAATTACCACCGCCCGTTTTAGCGGGAAGCCACTAGCCGCCAGCCTCGAGTGGCTCCCATCGGCCAGATGACCGAGTTTTCCCGATTGCGTAACAGGCCAGAAATACATGCGTGTAGGCGAATTAAATTATTCGTCTACCTATGCTAGTACGTGACGGTAAATATACCTACCTACTGACACACAAAAAATGTTATCTACGACTATGTCGTTGGAAAATGGGCTTTTCTTTTAGATGTTCCTTTTTCGAATTCAAAACATGTTGAATCTGTCTTGAATTCAGTTCAGTGAATTTTTGGCTCCGTGAACTATGGCCTTATACGCTCTCCATTCCAGACAAGCGACAGTTGCCACTTACGACAATGACATTAAAATCAATTATAAAACAAACGGTCTCGCGTCAAGAGTTCTTAATTTCGGTAACGACGTTGCACAGACGGGCTTGAGTTTTAATTAATGGACATTAAGCGGTTTCCGTTTAAGGCTCCGTGGGATAATGAGAAAGTTTACGATAAAAATTATGAGCAACGACTCGTATAGAACTGCTTCGGTCACTAGTACCCAAACTAATTAGCATTGGATATACCGTCATTCTAAGATGTGCATACAGGCTGTTACTGTTAATATCTTTAGAACATTTTTTATTTTTGTTTAGTGATAAAACCAAATGTCTTGTTCTATTGCACGAAAGCTCAACAATAGACAGGTTAGAAACGTATTTTTCGCTATCAGCGCTCAGTAACTAGAATTTAAATTAGGCTCGTGCATATTGGTTTTATCATTATATCACACTAATCTGCCTAAAGAAATTCTTTTGACATTTTAGTTCAATAATTACTAAATTTATCATTATTTGCGCCAGTATGTAATGGAAATGTTTGAATTAGTACTTGCAGATAATCTTTGCAGAAAAAGATTATTTTGTTGTGGGGATTTAGATACGCGAACCTAATCTATCTACATGCGTAGTAAGTAAGCCTTGACTGTGCCAATTTGTGGCAATATTTCACGAGTTCCACGTCTATTTTGGCCGATATCCTCATCATTTTCAGGCAAATATTGTATCATTAAAGTCTACTGTTACTTGATTGATATACAGTAGACCAAACAACAGATTCAAGTAAATAACGCGTGCCCTGGATCGGGCCACTTATGGGTTAGCCAGTCTGAGTTTTTTGAGTTAATAAAAAGCACGCTCGCGAGCAGCCTGTATAGGATGGCGTGAGCGGCGTGCACGTCACGATAATTTTTAATTATCGCTCTCAAATGCCAGTGAACTTGGCCTCGGATCGTGGCCGGCGGAGCGTGCCGTTCAGGTCACACCTGACGACATCGCTGCATCGTAACCATTACACTTCACGATAAAATCCTCCCAACCTGCAATGATGGCCTTATCTAGCTTCTACGATTTTATATCTTCCGACAAGCGAAGTTTTGAGTATTTTATAAGCTTTTATAAGTTCTATGTGTTTCTACAAAGCGATAAAATTGTTCGCGATGACGCCTCCACGCATTGTTTCGTACGGCCCATTTATTATTCAGCGTTATTAGAGACGACCGCGAGGAATCGAGGTTACACTAAATCATGTAGCTTTTTCGCACATAGATCAATCATTTCTATTAACAATGAATTTTGCGACATATTATTCTTTTCGGAGAATCCCTGTGGTCCTTCGTTATCAGCTAAGACAGATGTAAGTGCCAACCTAGCTCACATTTTAATTGAATGACCCTCAGAAGAAATTCCGCCTAACTACTACTTCAACTTTCCTTGTTTGAACTGCAGCCACTCACTCGAAGTCGAGCATTTAATGGCCTCTTATGCTGTAAGGGGGATTTTAGCCATTAAAAGTCTGCTAAACGGATGTTAACGCCGATCTCTGGCCGGTTTAATTAAACAATCTGTAGATTGCCAACTTTCGCTCGCGGCATTTCCTTTCCTAGACAAATATAATTTACCAGTTTCAAAGGAGACCTAAGATAGCTCGTGCTCGTTTAAATGTTAATTAAAACGGACAACCCTGTTGGTATGGTAACATTGTTGGGTTCAGATTTCAGCGGACCGCAAAACCTTATACAATTCTAGTATATGATTTGAAAGGTAGTTTATTGCATCATTCAGTTTTTCCAGGTCTGGGGTCTAGTTTCTTAGTTTGCAAACATTGGATAGTTACCGTGTTACGCAATTCGGGTAGACATGTGATCAAAGGTAAGCCGGTGTATCAGAATCAGAATGTTGGACTTTGGTCGAGCTCTGCGTGCGTCGTCTAGCCTTATAAGTTAGGCGATTAACTCTGCAAATCTATGAGTCATTGTGTTCTCACGGTGGGACGTAGACGGTACCTAGAAATTGTGACTAATCACGTCTCGAGAGCGATCTGCCGGTCGAGATGCACGTTCAGCTGATTGTGTTTATCAATACACATTGCGCCGCTTATTTAGGTTTCGTTCCGCGTTATCCATTAAACTGCTCCGCGCGCGAAACCTGGCGTCCGGTTACGTCTGCTGGTACACCCAAACTTTATTTTTAAAACTTAATATCCGACGCTATACAAAGACTTTGAGACGCCCGCCTCGGAGAGAGCTGCAGTTTTTTGCGGCGTTCTGATACCTGTCGGCTCCAACGGACAATAAAAAACAGATTATCTCTGGTAACGCTTCGAATTGGAATGGCAGCGGATCTGAGAAACACGTCTCGAGTGATGTCGATATAATAGATATGCACTAGACCGGAGACCGGCGGCGCGCCGCGACAATACCGGGCGTATCGCTTACACGCAGACCTGAAACAAATACTCTCGGCGACCGTTAATCGCGTCGGCGCCAGGAAAAGAGAAAATCGTACAGTGAAAATCGACTCCCTACAGTACGAGTCGACTCGCCTACTTATACACCGACAGAGCCGTGTTTGACGACAGGCGCCGATACCCAGAACAAATTTAGATCCACTAGCTGCTGCGATAAGGCCCAGCGAATGCGGAAATCAAATAAAAAGATTGCGTCGGTGTGTGTAAATTTATCGTCGCGGCGCTTATGAGACGCGCAATTTTTTTTTGTGTTAAAACTACGTAGTTGCAGATTAATCGTACGTCCCTGAATCTCGCAGTCTCGCAATCAGCTGCCCACGTAACTAGTTTCTATTTCCAGTGCTTAGGATGTAATCGGAAATTCTCGGCTCGACCAGTGTTCCACTGGCGCATGCGTTAAGCCGGCCCGTCGCCGGTCGCCTTTAATCACAGCGAACCGCTGACATAATTATTTGTTGGTGTAACCTGATAGTTAGTGCGGCCGCAAGCGGTGATTTCCGCGAAACATGCGCCGCTCAGTAAACGCGATACAAGCGGACTACTGCATATCCGTACACCAATACGATAGATAACCCGACACCGTGCATGCCTGCACTTTCATTCATAGAAATAGTACTGACTCTTGTGCCGCCCTCGGCAATATTTAATATCCACTGAATTGCATTTATTGCAAACTCGACCGGAATTTAGGCCACGTTTCCGATCGACTCGAGAGTCGAGTTACATGGCAATGTTTGAGATTGAGATAACCTACTTGCTTCGATTGAAAATATAGGTTTACGATGTTGTCCTGCTCATTTGGGAGCCTTGCGCCCTGTGGCCTTGGCTCTAGAAAAAGCAGGTAGATTGTATTAGAGAGACGCCCGTGTTGAGGCAGTCACGTTTGACGCCACCAACTCCGTACGTCTCTCACATTTTTTGTAAGGAAACCTCTATAGGCTCGGTTTGTCGTTTTACATTGCGAGTAATCACTGAACCTTGGTGATTCGGGTTTCGTAGGAGAGGTACCACCGGTCTGACGGGCTCGGGGCCAAGGCGACGCTAAATTGAATTTTGTTGTTGGCGTGTGTCGGATCGATGGCATCGGTGTCGTCATGTGGGACAGGTAATAGGGAAGGCAAGGCAGTAACAGAATGCGGCTTTGCCGGAAAGCGTGTCCACCGGTTGATAACCCGGCGTCCATTGAGTGCGGACGCTGCGGCATAAGCCGCGCACGCGCTCTCGTTTTGGCGCGAACAGCCGTGACGTCAGGCGTCTGGATCGATGTCGACAGACGCTGCGGTAGTACGACGGGGTCGACGCCCTGCACCTCCCCCTCCCCCTCTCCCTCCGCGACCCTCCCGCTCCCACCTGACTACTGCAGTCGCATCCCGACTCGACTACACCTAGTCCCGTACTTGTATGTATGTATGACGCTAGGACAATCGCCCGCCTTTTATGGTGATGCGAACGTAATGAACGCTCTATGAATGAAAGTATGCGAGGAATGAAACGGTAAATGCGGGCTTTATTTGCAAACCGATAAATTTACAGTAAAATTGTTTCATATTAGTTGGGTATTTATGCGCCACTTTGCATAAGTTTGTACGTTAACGAGGGCTATTTATAGGAAAATTTACTGTGCTAAAATGTTTTCCTAAGTTCAACGAGGACGTCCTTCGTTATTCTAAATATGTTCTCCGTTGTTACAGAAGAGGAAATCGACGTGGTATCCCTGGGCACATCGCAGCAGCCAGCGCTGGCCGCGGCGGCGCAAGTCCGCGTCGATTGCCTTCCACGGCCGACGTCAGTGCAGGAACGGCACCACATCCAGCGCAGCGTAGAATCAGTGATCACTCCACGGCCACGGCCGGCCGCCAGGAAGCGGCTGGTGCCCCCTTCGGGCATCCCGTCGGCCTCCGTCCCCCGTCGGCGGACACGGGGTCCGGGCCGCCGCGGACGCTCCAACACCGACACCGACTCGGAAGCGGAGTCACCAGAAATTGAGCGACGATCCATACACAATGACATGGAACGCTTACGGCGGATAGGTCTCAAAAATCTGTTCGACGAACTCAAGAAGCAGATCCCGGCCACCAAGGATAAGGAGCGTGCGCCGAAAGTGGTCATACTCCGGGAGGCAGCTGCTCTTTGCCGGAAGCTGAGGGAGGAGGAGATCGAGCGAGAGTACCTAAAGAAACAACAGAACAAGTTGGTTACGAAGTTGAAAAAACTCAGAACTTTGCTTTCGGCACGCTACCGCCCGTATTGAGCTCTCCGTTCGTGTGCTTGGTAGTAGTTTTGTTCCGTGAGGGGCATCGTCTTCTCTTCGTGACACTTATGGACTGGTAACTTAATGTAAGATTCGAGGACATGACGTCGCGTTCAAACCATTTTTTGCTCGGTGAATGACGTCACCGATTTTAAATCAAATCATCAGATCGATACCTTTAAGGTCAAGCAAATCGTCGAAATATCAGCTTTTAAGGCTTACTCTGCTTCTGTAAGAACGCGTTAACTTAATTACGAAACATTGACTGAAAGTATGTTTTGCTCAAACGGTATTTTGCAGTGCCAAAGTAAGCCATAAAACTGTGTCAATAAATCCTAGGTCTTCAGTAGAATACCTTCAAACTCACAGACTGCTTTGTAAACTGTTAGACTGGTTTTACCTCTAAAAAGTTTTTGAAATATTGAAATAAATAAATAGTTGACATAGTAAATACTGACCTCCTTGATTGATTAATCAAAAGATAATGTTTCGGTATCGTTTGGAAAGGGGCGACGTAGATTTCAATTGGACGCCGTTTGCGAATGCTGACGCTGGACCCCGAAGGGTTTGTTAATGCTGTAAATACGATTAGGGCGACGATAGTCTTGAATTTATTAGTGATGCTGGAAGATGGCTGTTGTTTGCTTTACGGAAAGTTCTGGGGGGCCTGGCCATTATATATGTTTTCGGCCCGGTTCGTAGGATTTTCTAATACATCCCCCTTCTCGACCGGTCGTGGGGGGGCAGTGATATCAATATTGTTTTAAATTGATATTATTATAAGTGTACATTAAGGTTAGTTCGCTTAAAGTTTTGTAGTGTTTTTTGTTATTTTGTAAATTTTAACACTTAATGTTTTTTTAATAATATAGTCACGCAATTAACTCCGAATCACTATTTTAACAAATTTTAATGGGATATTGAACTTATTGGACCACTTCTGATACCGATTGAGTCATTTATACGTAATTTGCACCCAAATTAAATGCATTACGACATTGATTACCAAATTTGTTGTATTATAGGTATATTATGTAGAAATGAAAACGACCTCTTGTATGTAAAAATTGCTTTTCTGTCTGTCCGAGGTAATTGTAATTCGTTGAGGCAGATGGGGGCAGTATAGAAAATGATTAGTGCGTACGCAATTGATTTAACCTATAGCACTTTCATGAGAGCATTTATGATATATTATGTAAATCTTAATTACTTTGCTAGTGTATTCGGAATATTTATGTTACGCGAAATGAACGCAATATCAAAATGTTATATTAATATATGCGATAAAATAGTGCAGATGTGTTTGATACAGTGAAAATAATAATCTCAGTGGCTAGAGTCCGTATGTGAGACTGTGTATTGATAAGAACATCAAAACCTACGGTTGGATCCACGGGTCGAGTGGGCTCACAGAAAAATAACCACAAAATAGTTCCTCATAGTACCTACTAATAGAAAATTTGCATTTTCTTTATTATTATATGATATTTTATTACAATAAGCTAGTTTACTCGCGTTAGTTACGATTAAAGCGAAACTGAAGTATGGGTAGGCGCACGCGCAGGCGGAAGACTACGTAGCGATGAGTGATGCGGACGTCGCCGGGCGCGGTGCCTATGCAGACCTCGATACGGAAGGTTGATGTTTTATCAAACACATGGTCAGCAGATTTGTACGAAGGCTTTAATTGTGTGCGGAATGTGCCTTGCTATGTACATATACATACATACATATAGATAATATTAGGTTTATACTCGAATTAGTTGCAAAAAATATTTTTTTGTGAGAAATATTACGTAGGGATATAGCGTTGTTCTTATAAGTAGTTTTACACGACGAAGTTTATAGATCGTGTTAAAGATTTGCAGTTTATCTTCCATTAGCCGTAACGTGTACATAATAGGGATAGTGCATAGACGTATAATGTCTTTTTTATAAACAAGTTTTTTTTTTCTAGTAATTGTTTAATTATCTTAACTGGAGAGTTACGAATTCTCGAATGTTGTACCTGCATTTAATTTTTTTTTTGTTAATCTTGACATAATTAATAAAGATAATAATGTTTAAGTTATCGGAAATAACATTGATCGTAAGAAATGACAGCTTTATAATCGGTAGAAACATCGAGATTTTTGAATACGAGCAACCTGCACATATTGCGACAAGGCACATTTCCACCACTGCCAAATGGAAAAATTAATAGATAAAATTTTTACATAGCAACTTGTATATATAAATAAGCTTGGGATGATTAAGTCATGTTATAGTTTAATTTTTATTACTTTTTCTTTGATAGTATCCATATGTAAGGAATATCTAACCGTCGCCGGGGGGCGGGACCAGTCGAAAGGTGTATGATGTTTTTTTATTTATCGATTGGTAGTTGGATGGAGCAGCGTGGGCCAGGGAGCTCCACGGCCGGCGACGGTTGCAATCGCGGCGTTACAGAGAATGCAGGGTGCAAAATAGATTCCGCCTAATATTAAAGTTACACTCTGCAGTCTTTGAAACGGCGCTGTTAATATGAAAGGACTTGTACTTACCACCTTTTGAGTTTCTTGGATACTACTAGTATGAAAAGAAAAGTTTTTGGGTTTTGTTCCTTTATTATTATAATCATTAAGATAATCATTAAATATGGAAATAAATAATTACGCAGGGCCAAGATGGAGCTCGGAAACTGTTGGCTATTAGATTGTGATTTTTATACTATTTCGGTGTAATTGGTGGGTTTGCTAAATTCAGATACTGTGATTTATTGATGTACCTGTGTGGTACGAACGGGTGATGTTTCTAAAGCTCCGTTTTGACCGGCTCGAAAAAAAAATTGATTTTTATTTATTATCTCATCCATTCCTATGTTATGTGTACCTACTCTTGGATTAATATCACATTTCACAAGCCAAGTAGACTTATTGGTTCATAGCCAAATACGTAAAAATAAATACAAACTTGATCTTTGTTTACTTTGCTGTATGTACAATCTGTACATTGTAATGAGGTTTCAAAAGAACACGCCACACAGATTTACACGTTAACAGAATGTTCATTAAATTCTATCAATTATTAATAACAATTTAACAATCAAGAATCTAATAGTTAAATCAACAGTGACAGTCATAGATTAATATATGGTGACAGTGTACCTAGTACAAGAACTACACAATATGCGTCAAAACTTCATTTATTTTCTATTCGGCCTGATTTCTGAATCAGTTGTTTTAATTCACCCATATGATACATATTACTTAGGTAGTTATGAGTTACAACCAAAGCTCAGAATTAAGATTGTTGAACGTGTCTTGGCAAACTAAAGGCCAGATACCTACATCACTGCGTTTTACAATGGTCTTTAAATCAATTTGTACTTGGCGAAAGCGTCACGTTCATCACAGACAAAATAAATGACTTGACAATATGACAAGTGAAAACTCATGTAGGTAAAATATAATATTTAGAAAATGTACCATGACCACACTGTAGGTACCCTTAATATTGATTGAACTGGATGTCGGAAGTTGCTGCTCAGACTGAACAATGGTTCAGTGCTTGGAAGTCCTGCTTATGAAGTCTCAAGCCTGCGAAATTGTTGCTACTATGTCTAAACTGATACTTAGGTACTTCGAATCGACAACTTAATGTCGCCTTGGAAGGCTATTAAAGATTTACGGGTCAGCTATTCAAGTAATTCATTCACCGCACAATTATGTAAGTATAATAATAGGTAAGTAGGTACCTACCGAATCACTATTTTAATGAATTGTATCTTGATATTGAACTTATTGCAATACTTCTGATAAAACAAAATCAATCGTAAATTATGAATGTAATCGTACATACATACTGTGGCGTACTATGTACCTACTTATTTCAATTTTAAAATATAGGAACATAACTAGGTACATACTGATGTAATATAAAGAAAAGTTTTATTTTATTTCTAACATAGTTGAGAAAACCTATGTTACAATTGTGTTAGGTACCGTACGGTATTCATTATTTTGAATTAAAAAAATTTTTCAAGTTGTCTTTAAAATCCGAGGACTCAGAGTCCTATAAAAGAATTAAGAAACGATTGTATGAACTTCATTACATACTATTCAAATACAACTACATATTATGTTAATAATTAAAATACTTATTAATAAAAACCTACCTACATATTAAATTCGCAAAATGCTTTTAAATAATAAAATTATTCAATGCTGGCTGTATGCGCACATGCTCCTAACTTAACTGCAACGGAACGTCAAATGAGGTTATATCAAAACGTCAAAACAAACATGAAGTTGCTAGTGAGTGATAGTGAAGTGTGTTGTGATGGCTTTTAGTTCTGTGATTTCTTCCAAAATCCCAATGGTGATAATATTGGGTGCAACAGGAACGGGAAAAACAAAGCTGAGCTTAGAATTAGCCCAGCGATTTGCCACGGAGATCATCAGTGCTGACTCCATGCAGGTACGCAAACATAACCTCAATATTTTAACGCCGCAGATATTCTATGCATTTACTGCGGTTATCTTCACCTGGACATTAAAATGCTACTATGCATAAAGACATACATACATGCAAACTTACATACATATGTATATAATATTAGTGAGTTCTGTTTTTTCTTTCATTGAAGAAATTATATAAACCTAACCTAACATGTTATTAACCCATCCTAAACATGAATAATAATACAAGATACGGAGTTATGTCTCCTGATAATATATTTAAGACATCATTTTTAAAACAATTCAAAACAAACAGGTCATGACAAGCACCATTTTCATGAAATACTACTAACATTAAGTGATGGCTATGATGGCCTTAATCATAAAAAGTATTATTAATAAGGATTACTTAATACACTACAAAATTTATTTATGTTGTTTTAGTAGTTACAAAGCATTCACAATAAGCTCACTGTATCAAAAATGCTTAGTGACATAACATGTGACGACTAGAATTAAATCCGAGAAATAATCTTACAAAATAGGGTCATTTCAGATTTTTTGTATCTAGGAAGTTTGTCAAATATCGATTCTTACATGTCTCCATACAAAATATTTTGTTATAATAATACAATATAATTATTCACAAAGTAATAGCAAAGAGTTTGTTATTATTAAAGTAGCAACCAATGCGTTATTTCTTCAGTAGTTGAAGTTAAGTAGCCAAACCGGCAAAAAGTTCCCTTATAATTATGAAGTCATACTAATATACTCTAATACCAGATAAAGTTTTTGAAGATATCTATGATTTAGAAGTTATGTAAAGTCATTAGTCCTGGTTGGTACATAACATACTAACACTGTTAAGCATTATCGGAGTTACTTGGACGGTATCAAAACTTTTGACTTTTGGGTTCGCTACTAACCTAGGGGATTATCAAAACTATCCACAATAGAGCTAGAGGCAGAAAACAACATTTTAAGTTGAATAACTATCTGGTATTAACCATAACTGTAACACATAATAATATAATTACAGGTATCGGAATCATTGATGCTTCAAAATATTGAGGTTTTGTTTCTTAATTATTTATTTTTAGTGTGTATATTATTGGATAGTTACAAAAATGTGTACATCAGTCTTTGATCATTAATTCTGATTGATGGGGACATTGGGAACCATGGTGTTCAACATCGTTCATATTTTTTTAAGTGTTGAGTTTTATCATATAACTTGGATTTGATGCCAAATATAACACACAAAAATTCTGGCATTTATTGTACCATAAATTCTGCCAAGTATGTTTATGTCTTATGTATTTTTACAAATACATATTATTATAATGCAATCAGTTGTAATAAGATTTACTACACAGTAATAGGTACATATCTAGGTACTGACACACTACACTCTATTAGTTTGTCTGTATGGTCAACTCAACACTCGATCGTGTCATCGTACAGTTCGATCAGCTGTGGTAAAACCGAGCGGTTGCGACGAGGAATTC
>DWPC01000002.1:0-22516 GCA_018251435.1 Oarisma aurantiaca
ATGCAATTGAGGCATCTAGGCACCCTAGACTGCCTAAAGAACTGTTTTGTATTTTTTCAAAATAAATGTGCCTGTTGCCTCTTTTATTTTTATTGCATTTCTTTTATTTAATTACTTATTTACATACAGTGGAGTCTGGTTTAATTCAATGTTGCCGAGTGTCTACAACTCTACATCACAAAAACTAAATCAGTAGTTTTGATTGCTCTACGAAGGTTATTTCGCTCTTTATACTGCAAGCCTTTACGGACAGGTGGAACAAAAGATGGGGCAATAAATTAAAGTCGACTGGAGTAATTGTTCGATATCTCATTGAATTGAAAATATTATGTTCTTGTTTTCCGATTCTTTACGGTAGGATTTAGTTTCGAGATTTTTGTTAGCTAGATTGTTCCGAAATGTCCTCTTGAAATATATTTTATTATCCAAAAGACCCTTAACATAACCTTGTAAGAAATATAATTGTTTCAATATAACATAATAATATAGTATGCTAGGTATCAGTCATAATTATATTGTGTTCGGAATACATGCAGTATGTGTCGCCATACCGGCCAACATTGATTAGGTGTAGCGTCGGCCTATAGGAGTGACAGTGCCGATGCCGCCTGCGACATGGCAGATACAGTGCACCAGTTAAGTTGCGTTGCGTGAAGGCTCACCGCACGTCAACCATTGGTTTGCGAATGTAAACATAAGCTCGTTGTTCGCGGCAACCCTGCCCTGCTGCGGCACCGCGCGCAACTGGGTCAGTGGGCCGCCCCCCGCGCCTCCCTCCGCCCGCGCGGTGGCGCAACCGCGCGAACGCGCACTAACATAGACCTGGATCGCGGGAAAGTGGGTCACCGACTCACTTTCACTTATTACATGGGCTCCTAATCGTTTTCCATTGTGCGAGCGGGCGGGGGTTCGCGGGTGGCGGTGGGGCGCGCATGCGGGAGGCGCCGGCACGCGCGCCGTTGTCGCCGGCCGGCCACCAGTCGATCGCGGGACGTCTTTTGAGCGGTACGCGTGCCGCCCTCCTTGTTAACATTTAACGCGATCACGACGACGCGTGCCGACAACAATCTTTGAACACGCTCGATTGCCGCACCGCCACTCCGCGTGTAGTGCTCCGTAGAGCGCGGTGCCCGATCGTCTCCTCGACCTCATCGACAAGGGACAAAATGTGCTGGATTTATGTGCCTCTATCGATAGTGCTTGAACAGGTGCAGCCCGCGAGCGGCAGATAGTGTTGCGGTCAGACCGCCAGTGAACTCTGTGACTGTGAACGTTGTCGCGGTTGAACGCCGCCGTAGGGATTCGTGACGAGCAGCCGCGTCTGGCGGCCGAGCATGACGATGGACCAGCAGACAGGCCTTATGTCCCTTAACATGTCCCCGTTTGATCTGAGTCCTGGACCCGAGGGTTCGGGCTCCGGCGTCGGACCCTCCGGCGCTTCCCAGCAATACGTGCCCCAAGGCGCCGCTTATCAGTGTCCACCCGACCAGCAACCTTTCGGATACGCAAATTTGGATGCTTCATATCTATTCCCAACAGGTGCTGGGGGCGAACCGGGAGCTTACTTACCAGCGACCGGCACCGTGTGTGACCAAACCGACACCAAGGACGTGATAGAGGAGCTGTGTCCTGTGTGCGGGGATAAAGTTAGCGGCTACCACTATGGCCTCCTCACATGCGAGTCTTGCAAGGGCTTCTTCAAGCGGACTGTTCAGAACAAAAAAGTTTATACGTGCGTCGCTGAACGGGCTTGCCACATTGACAAAACGCAACGAAAGAGGTGCCCGTTCTGCCGCTTCCAAAAGTGTCTCGACGTCGGCATGAAGCTTGAAGGTGAGTAGCGTATCATAATTATAATAAGTACCTACATTACCTTCATAATTATATCATCAACATTGAGCATGAAATTCTAAGCTTAATTTCTATGGAAACAAAATAGGTTACTTGAAGAGCTCTGAAGATCGGCTTTCGTTCATTACCATGACAACGCCTACTTGAGGAGATTAGAAGAACATCGTTTTCGCAGTCTAACATCTTAATTTATTGGAAATATATTTTCACTCAACACTGATAAAATGTAACATTAAAACTTGATCGAGTAGATTATTTTGTTGGTACTAGCCAGATAGGAGGTGCGAGTGTAGAGCACAATGTTTGTACTTTATCGTCGACCTTCACCTAGTTAGCGACGCTCGTTCGGGCTAACCGCGTCTACTTTGAGCTGATGTGGCGTAACATACAGTTAAATTGCTACGTAGGTAATTCCACTATACGTATTTCTGGTATACCCATCTCTGTCATTTCGTTTTATTTTCAGAAGCAAAGTCGCTGTCATACCTATATTTGAAAAATATTTAGATGTCATGGTTTTTTTTATTCGATAAAATTTAGATTTTTAATGTTAGACTATTATTATACAGCTTGCTCAATATTGAAATTCCAATGGAAAACATGAAGTTTTAGCGCTTATGAAAGCAGCTCTAAAACAATTTAATTAGTGTGAAAATGTTTCAGTTCATATTAAGATGTTATGAGATTCCAATTAGATGAAGTAGAGATGCTTCAAATTAAATAATGAGTAACAGCTACTGGGAGTATCGATTATACCTACGAGTATCGTAATTACATTAATAGCTATACTGTTTATCCAAACAACAATAAAAAATTAAATCTTATCCAACAAGGCCAATGCTCACCTATTTTTCTCATACGCATTTACGCAATATAAACTAATTTAAATTAAAACTGATGCATACATTGATGATAATTTCAAGTTATTTTGATTCCTAAGAATCTGCATATTCTAGAATTTTTAATTGAATTTTCCAAATATCAAATATTTAAGTTTTAATAAGTTTAAAGCATAGTCTCTAGCTAGAGTTTATGTATTTACTGAGTATTATAAAAACATTACGAGTCAATTAGTCGGTCTTCCATAAAAAATGTTGCTACACAAAACGTTGGCTGTCTCTTGTTGTTGGCTAATATTATGAGGTATTAGATCGGTTTAAATATAAACAAAATCACGCTTTACTTCTATTCCCTTCTATGTAATTTCCATGGCCTTTCATGAATTTTTTTTTTATTTGTTTTCATCTTAAAAAGTGGATCTACGAACTGTAGGTACCTAGGTGAACATATGTAGATACAATGATGCACACTTGTTTTACCTAAGTGACTTATAAGTATATTAGTAAAGATAACCGTTCGGTATTTACGTGTTTGAGCCTTGAGTGCTTATTTAAGACATTAAGACAAAGAAACTGCATTCGATAGACTGAACAACATCAGATGTCTTACACAAATATATAAAAACATGGTATTGGTAATGGCTTGACATATTATATTAATTCCTCCGTATTTATTCCTAATTTAATAGAATGGAAACTATTTTTAGGGATTCCTTCCTAATTTTCTCAAAGAAATTGGCATATTATTCCTTGTTAATAAGCTTTTAAAACTTGTGTACATATTCGTGACTCAAACATGTACCTATAAATATCAGTCACATTAGGTAGGTTCATGAATAAAATTTAAATGTGTAGCAGCTCCCTACATTTTACTTACTAAGTATTAATTCTCCTTTACAAAGGTTGTAACGCTGATATGATTTCTAAATTTCATTAAATAACCGATGTCAAAAGTTATCTAAATACATACACTGCCCTTGATAATGCCCTTTGGTCTCACAAATTACATTCCATGTAACAAATGTTCGAACTCCTAACGAAACATCGGCTCTTCCGTTAGGATTGTACTCGTAGAAGGGGACGTCGTCTGTTCTGTATGTCGCAGGTGGAAAATTTGAAGGTAATCGTTAACTTGTAGATGGGCGATCGCGTGGGGCGGAGTTTGAAGCGCAGATCGTTCTAAATTTAAAACGCGCGCGGCCGCAGAGCGCCCTGACCTACTTGCGAGCGGGGCCGCGATGCGGCGCGCGCGCCGCCCGTCTGTGCGTGCATGTACGTTGTACGCAACGCGGGGATTGTGTCTGTGTGCGTGAGCGTGAACCGCTCGCCATTACGCGTTTCGCCAGATGCTGCGATGTTTGCAACATCTATTACTTATACGTAAATCTGAATAAACACTAAAATGTTGCTAACATGAAATTATGCCAATTCTACTTTTTTCTAACCTATAATATTAAAAGTTATGCAGATCAACGCAATAACCTTTGTAATGTTAACGAAAGTTTCCAATAACCCCATCCATAAATTTTAATAGATTCCATACCTATTAGTTCACTCGTCACGGATAGATCCTATAAGTGCATAATATTTTTTATATACAATCCAATGAGAAATATTATAATATATCGTATTATTAACTAACCGTTTTATTCAGTAAAGCTAAACATAATTTATTTTCGTTGTGCTGCTAAAGCTGCATATTAATTAATTATACTAATTAATCAGTACAATTTAAATTTAATGAAACAGCACAAATCCTACATATTGTGTCACAGCACAGACGGCGTGCTCACTATCACTATCGAAATCGATATGCTGCTTGCTGTTGAAAGCAACTCTACACAGACTTAATAGTGGAAAAAAATGTGGCTAAGACACAGATAGTCTGGTACCTTCATATTTTGTGGGCTGGAAGATAGTTCATATTATATATAGTTCAGATTCATAGTTCAGATCAGAGGCGCGAGCGCGAGTTTTTGCGTCAAAATATTCGTATCGTAGAAATTTCAAATGTATGGACATTTTTGTATAGCGCCCCTATCGTGCGTAAGTGGTACTAAAATGTCCATACATTTGTACAGCGCCCCTATCGCGCGTAAATGGTACTAAAATTTCCATACATTTTGATATTTCAACGATACGATTACTTAGATGCAAAAACTCGTGCTACGGCCATAGCCCTCACTTTCCACCGTAAAGCGTACCCCTAATACGCAAAGGCTTATTTACTTATAATCATAATTTTATATTTAGATCAGCTGCCTTTCTGTGTGTGTAAATTATGACAGTTACAAAACGATATTTTTACCCCTAAGGGGATTTTTTTATAACAATAATTGATACTAAACGACACGTACCTATACCCTGGTTATATAAGCTAGCTATACATTTTCTAGGCCTTAAATGGTGTTTATAAGTTACATACAACAGAATTAATGCATCTTGCATGCTTATTACACTAACTAGACATTAAATGCTTTATCGATACGTATCTATCCATATTGTGAGTTAATTCCATGCCATTTGCTCTTTTATTATCTTGTAGGTAAATTTCATAGTGTCTTATAAGTAGTTGTTATCCATACTCATGTTTGTTTCTGAAGAGTGTTTGGTTGAACTCACTAATCTTAGAAAGTGCTTGTTCGAATAGACCTTTAGAATATGTTGCATAGTTTATATTTTATTGAAAAATGCTGTAGGATCACGCTATTGGTACCGAAGGAAGCTGAGCATTATTAGTATGCAAATCGCAATTCTTTAACGGAATAGGCGTCGTAATAGGCTACTACATCCAGTCCGTCGTTGGTAAGAAGGACCTTTTGAAGGGTTGTATTGATTTTAATAGCCCATAATTATTTTATTTGTTGCTGTCTGAATAGCTAACCCTCTTGCTTGAGTCAGCCCCCAAACGTCTCGATGGTTCCCGTTTGGGGATTGAGAACTCTTTCTTTTCGGTAATGCAATAGCAGTCTTTGATGTTGCTTTAACTGTCATGTCGGTATATAGTCAGACCAACGTCCTTATAAGACATGTTTTCTGACAGTGACTTTGACGATAACTTTGATGAAGATTAATGACATTTTAAATAGTGATAAAACTGCTTAATAATACATACTATAGGTACCTATATCTACACTATTCACATAGCCGAACATTAGTTGAAACAAATCTTGTGGGTTTACAAATTTATTTGTCACCACCCACTACAAATGCAGCTTAATTATTATAATACGACTTTCAGTAATGTTATAAAATCTTAAATTACATTTTCATTTTAAAGCCAAAAGATAATCCACTCCTCATTCAAAAACTTAATAATGCAATCATTAAAACAAAATTCGTTCTTTTTACGTGGCAGACTAATGTAAAGTAATCATTATTATTCATTATATTCGCATCGAATACCCAAACACGTATTGCGCGTGGCGTATTCTTGTGTTGTAGCGTGGTAAGAACCTACGTCAGATGACACAATTCTCACAAATCGTTGGCTGACCCGAATAGGTGTTGCGAGAGAGCCGAGTGCCGACCCGCGCCGAGCCTTGTGTAATGCCACCACCACCAACCAGCCTTGCGCCCTGTGCACACTGCAGACACTGCTTGCACACGACTCCGCTGCTGGACTCCGCGCCACATTACCAAAGCCAATATACCGCTGCTTTATTTGGAATTTTGACTCCATTTTCACTAAATGTCACAAGATAACCGACCGCTCTACATGAGACTTCAATTGCTTGTCCTATAATCATGTAGGTAAATGGAAATTGTTACATACTCGTGTTTAACTAATGTAGCTGCATTGAGCTGTTGTAGTTATTCAAAAATATGTATGGTTTATCTTACGTAGTGTGCGTCCCATCAATTGTCATCCAAACAAATTACGGACTCGAATAAAAGCGGACGAGCTAATAATAATATTATCTACGTGTTACGTAATCCGCCGACACACAATACAATAGACCTTTATTTTACCACCTACATTGACGTGCAATACATGAAAATAGTTATGTTGGTGCTGTAAATGCAGTGTTGCGCTTAATGAATCATATTATGATTTAAATAAAATTATTTTTGTGTAAATCTGTCCATCAAGGGTGGTCGTTGCAAATCGGGTGTGCGCAGGCGACTGTATCGCCTTTCGACACAATCGGTCGTCGCCGTCGGTGGGGTGACTGAGCTGCGCAAGCGCCATTTCACAAGACGCCTCGCTCAACCTGTCGCAACGTACTACCCAAATGTGACACGAACACGTATCACATTACACGTACACAAGTATGCGTGCCGAATTTACTAAGTATGTCACATCTACTCGTAAACCATTACGAGCTGCTTAAAAATCGACAGCTTCTGAAGAAATCAATACGGCGTATGATGGCCAAACTGACAATTTTCAGCTGTATTTTTGCATTTAGTAGTGTCGAAACAGACCTTTCAAGCTGGTCGTTATCTTCCACACAATACATATTATCTGCTGTACGAGGCACATACTACATTTCATGCATACTACAAAAACATGTTCTATAAGCTCTTCTTTCGCATCATTTAACGTCTACATAAAGCGCTGCGGCTGACATCGATAAACAAACTTACTTATTAAACGGACCGGCCCAATCGCAGCGTACACGCCAAACCAACTCACGTAACATAATTTCTATCATAGGTATATCTTTTATGGCATTTTGCACGACATTTGGATTTTTAATCCATTTAACTATACTATACCTAATTGGAGATAGCTATGGACTGGTGACCGCATGGAAGTCACGAGAATGTTTACGAGATAGTGTTTTAAGAACTCATTGTAGCATCCTCTCATCCAGAATTGGGCCCCTTTAAAGTAGTGGCCATTAATGGGTTGACGCGTCAGTGACAGTTATCCAAAAAGCAAAACAAGATATGGCCGCTGGATTCAGAAGGCTCTGGTTAGTTCGGAGGGGGTTTGTTAAGGGTTACCTACATCAGCATTGAACTCTCAAAGGTTAATAAAATTGATATAACTTTTAAAAATACTTCTTTAGGGTCTCAAAGTTAACATAACATAGAGTTATTTGCGAAATATTTGACCTTTTTCTCGTTAATGTCTAGTGTGCCAGCTAAACGGTTGAGGTTGGACACATACAAAATACAATCAAATTAATTTTAGGTACTACCCATAATCTTAGTCTTTGGAACTCTACATGCCTGTATGCATGTTTTAATTATTTATTTAGTAGAGACAGTGAATGAAATGATAATTTTATTTTGTTCCTCGCGAGCTGGCGGCAAAAAAAAATGATTACGAAGCATTTTGTTTTCTCGTTGACGAATAATTCTAAATTGGCCGCACATACATACGCCGATAAAATATATAGAGGCAGAATCTACGTCGGTCTAAATCTCAGTGAAGGGAATCTTATTCCAAGGGATATTCTAATTACGCTCAATTAGAAAATAAAAAGTCACATTTGCCAGTTAACTTATAAGAATCGTAAGTAGTTTTTAAACATGAATATGAATACTTCTCTGTTGCTTGTATTGACGATACAGACTGCTGTTCGTTCATAATTTGTACAGACAATATTTTAAAAACTTGTTTAATTAATAAATTAATTTATTATTCCACGTTAAAAAACAATATGCCAATTAAAACAAATTTTGTTTGTCGTAAGTATAGGTTAGTTTCCATAAGACTTAATATAGGACATTATTATAATGCCCTGATAGGAAAAAGATAATTATAACGTTTAATTTGTACTTTAATGGTGGTATGTATTTAAAAAGGATTTGGATTGGAGCAAGGGTTAGGCGCATGCGAGAGCGGCGACGGCGGGCGGCGGGCGGCGGGCGCGAGACGCACGAGCGACGCGACAGATGTTAGATCACAATAAAAACGCGCGCGCCACTCGACTATTTCGGCGCGCTGCCTTGACCCGAATCGAGTGTTTCGACAGAACGGCCTCGCACACCGGGCCTTTCTATTTTTTAGGTATTACCTGTCTTATTATTACGACAGTTCTAGGGGCGCCGCCATCTTGCAAGGATATTACTGCGCGGGCGCTTCAGCTGGTCCTTGTACCTTTAAAACTGGTTTCGGTGCGTAAAATCTAGTACACGTACCGCTCTGGTCGGCAATCACCAGACTGTGATAATATTTTAACAATGACGAACTTTCCGCTTACATTGATTCGGGTCGCCGCGGGCCGTTGGTAAAAGTCAAAAGAGACGTAGGTAGCAGATTGAACCACCGCCAAATAAGAATCTTGTCGGATTTTGGTGGATGGCGTAGATGCGGTGAGATCTTGACACAGTTCGGTAAACGCTTGCGATGATTCGTATCGGCTGACGGCTGACGGCTGACGGCAGCGCTCAGCGCTCGGCCGCAGTGTTGTGTAACGCTACTAACGATAGTGCTGGCTGGCTGGCGGCTCTATCTGGGCGTGCGATCGGTCCGTGTCCGTGCGGGCGCGCGGGCGGTCCGCTGCGCTCGGCTGCGTCCGGACTCGATCGGATCAGAGGGAGAGGAGCGCGGCGGGGGACGCCGACAGCCTTGACCAAGTTTTACTGACTCGTCGGTACAAGGAGCGATCCCCACCTCTTCCCGTCCTTTCTGAACATACTATTTTTTATCTCGTTGACACGATTACTTCATTTTATGGCCTCGTCGAGTGTCCAAGGTCGCATCCTCTTGCGATCCACGGCGATGCTTTCACGCGCGTTCCCCGCCCGAGAAAATGCACCGGTTTCCGTTTCCCGAGCTGCCAAGGTCGACCTTGACCCATCTACTATCAAGTGGGCCGCTACAAATAGCATTAGAATGCGAGATGAACTCACACGTACGTGTCTATTTTTGCGCACCGGCTGTTTGTCACAGAGGCAGATATGTTTTTGATTTGTAAAAATGACCTTGACCTTGATCTAGTTTAGTAGTGTAATAAACGGCTGACCTCGTTAACCGCATTATCGGCTAGTATCGCGTGCTCATTAGGAGATTATTAAATGCATTCTCGATTCCTTTTTATTACTATTGATTTAAATAATTTGTTTACCGTGATTTTTTTCGATGTAAGAGTATTCTTTAAATATGAATTTAATTCTATCCAATATAAGTTTTTTTTTTAATGCGGGAAGCACTCAACAAACGAGCTCGTAGATCCATAAAGTAAGTAGGTGAGTGACATACATACTGTGATCACTACGACAGATCTAAAGGGTGCTTCAACAACTTCGAAGATAATAATATGCGTTACTTTTTTGAATTAATTGAATTAAAAAAAAATTTGGAATGAAAACCGTGTGTTCTTAAATCCTATAGAGCGACCCTAGTAGAGTTTGTTAGCATTTATAATCGATATTTGATTTACTGCACCAATATACTGTAGTACCTAAGTGTAGAATTTAGTTTAGCTATCGATAGTTTTCAAGGATATAAATTGACATCGATTTGTATTCTGGTCGTGTTTATCGGCCTTTATTATTATGCCCCACACCAGAGATATTCACCGACAGAGGTCACATTATGCAATGTATCATGGCTCTCGTGTCACTAACCATTACATCACAATAGATGTAATAGGAGCAAACCATTGACCCGAAACTGGCCTGGCGATATCACTAGCAAAATGTATGACGCGCTCACGTAAAAGCGATAGATACTCACATAGAGATACTATGCGGAAACCGCATGACGATATCTCTTCGCCCACATACAAAAACCAATTTTAGGTTTCCACCTTTCGTACTTGGTACGACAGCTATTGTTCTCACCTCACCGCGCCGCCTCGAACAAACTGTTTGATAAAAGCTTTTGTAACGAAGAAAAATGTTACTTGAATAATCATGAAATTAACGTCTACTACATTTGGTGTTTTAATATATTATGGTGTTTGAGTAGGATAGATGGTTTGGAAAGAAGTATCGTTTTACAAAAGGGAGTCAATGAATTAAAAAAACTTAATCCGATCTCTTATTAGGCCTCTTCTAGGGCTCTTCTTTTATTAAGCTGCTCTTAATTATATTTACGACTTCGGAATGAGGGCGTAAGAAAATGTATAAAAAATATAAGAAAGTAATTTTTACAACCAGATATACACACAGTTTGTATTAATCATATCAATACTCGAGTCGTCGCGTTTATACAAAGTTAAACATTAAGTCAGTAGATCGTTCAGTGCATTACGCAAGAGCCCTGTTACTCAATAGGAACTCACATTAAAGGTGGCCAACCCAAACTTCCCAATCCCTTTTATTTAAACAAAGTTGTTCCCTTAAAAATATTCGCGACAATTTACTGGTCTCTTTACAAATGAAAAATATCATTCTTAGATAACATTTACGTACTGCGGAACTGGAAAAACAAAACTTTTCTAATTTATTTCGATTCAATTCTGCGCTCTTATTGGGGTTTCACTACTTCAAAGAATTTGATTACGTAACGCTGCCATCATAAAACACGCATCGACTCTACAAGGGAACCTGTTTAATCAAATTGTGTCAAGGGACGACCATGTAAACTTGTTCACGTCAGTTTGGGGCCTTATTTTAATTAGATTATGTGTAAATACGATAGTAATAACTGTTGTAATTGAGTCAAAAATGAAAATTGTAAAACAGTCTCGGTATATCGATAACCTACATTTTATGAAACCATACTGTATGTAGATGTATATACATTTTTAGATGAAGCAGACTGCAATACGAAACTGGTGGAATTGCACAGAGCAATGGTCAAATCCGTTACGCTTGGCGTCTCTTTCCGATGCTCGACAAAGCGCTATGACGGCATCCTTATCGCTCCGCAGCGCGTTGGCTACAATAAAAACTGGTTGTTATTTTTAACTCGTGGGCTGGGCGAGCCCGCACCGTACTGAAAGCCCTTCCGTTCCAGGTTTAGTGTTATTTATTTACAGTATGTAATCAAACACGTAAATATTTAATGAAACAAATTCTTTCCTTACATTACTTGGAATGTTTAAGTAGGCAAAGTTTGCCAAATATTCCACGAAGCAAGCAGAAATCCGCAGTAACTAGGTATTTAAAAAAGGCAGTTAAAAAATAAACAACAAAAAACTGAGTTATTTCAAGAAAGGGAATACTACAAAATGCGTGTAGTATGTGAGCACTATGACCACCCGCGAACAAGAAAAGTTTTGAAAATACAATTTTTGGCACGAAATTGTGATTGTGTGTGCAAAAAGACAGATTAAGCTATTCACGGTTTAGGTACGTACATTTTCTAAAAGTTACTTAATAGGCGAGACAAGTTTTGTAAAAACGAAAGAAACTTCATTAAGTTTCTTCTAATTCGATTTTAGAAGCACTAAATTTAATCCAGGCTTAGAAAAACTGTATCTAATCCATTAAACATCAAAGCAATTAATTTATTTGAGAGATATCGTGAACGCTAGGATTAGAAAATTATAAAATATCATTGTCGTAATTTCTCGCAAGCAAGACAGCGCAATTTTACCAGCGTACCACTGAGACTTAAAGAAATGTCATGTGAACCAGAGTTTTGTACAGGAATTGGAAAACTAGTCGATGCCTGTTGACATTGTTTCAGATAATCTACTACATAAACGTTAGTTCACACATTGCTTATATGAATTGACATTGGTAACTGAAGACAAGAAATATAGAACATCAAGTAGAAATGGCAAAAAATATTTAATATAATTTGGTAGTTTGGTAGTAATGTAACGAAAAATCTAAAAAAAAAAAACAAGAAAAATATGTCATCTAAATTCCCCACATTCGACATTGTCCCCAGAATACTGGCGGCATTTCCTTGCTGAATAGCTAAGCTAATTCTTTGAGCGAAATAGCTGCCTTTGGGTCACTAGAAGTATGGATCAGACGTTTCGATATTACTGTCGTGGAACACTTCATGTCTGCCGACCGATTACCCATAGTCTCAAACTCCACCAATAGTGGAGTATTTGACGCTTGAGACACCGGGCACGGTCAGCAGCTGCCCCATGACACATAAGCCAGTGTCCAAAACAACAAGTGTTGAAGAAAATAAACGATAAAAACCAATAACTAAATCCAACGCCCAGATTCTAGATTAACGGATACATGTAATTGCGTATTTTGCAAAAGAGACCCACCGTTGTGATCGCTTACCACTTACTCAACGTTACAATTGAATGCAAAAAAATGAGAAAATAAATGTCCATATAAAGTAGTTTAATACAACCTTGTCAGGGAGTTGGTATCTGGGTCAGTGTGAAGGCGAAGTGACCCTGTTAGGGCGGATTCAACCTTCAAATACCACAGCTACTATCCCTTGAATAATTTTACTCTGTGGTCTTGATCACAGATAATATCATCCTTACGCATACCTACATTAACATTAGCTCATTATAATAACCATAAACTATTGCAAAATTAGCAAAGCAATAAATTTAGTCTAAGACTTTAATTATACATCGTAGATAGCTATGCATCAACTACACCAGACACATCAGCAGAAATTAAAAAAAAATAGCTGTGCTGAGTTCAAGTATAATATTGAGCTGATTTGGCTCTACATGAACAGTTATTAGAACTGGTGGCACGGCAATGCCTCCGCCAACACTGAATTAGTGCCAAGCTTCTAACTCTACATGTATCTACTAACATTGTATCCATACATTTTAATTGTTATTATTTTTTATTGTATTCGAAACCCAATTTTAAAAACGATGAGTCATTTCGAGAAAACTTTAGAGCCGAAGCTTTACTTCAAGTTTGTATAATTATCTTGATAACTTGGTGTTGTGATAACTGCTGCCCGAACTTCATTTGGCAAGTCTTAACAAACTCACTTTACTTGCATTGAAAGATTTATTAGGGAATATGTTAAAAAACTTTTTATGTAGATGAGGTGATAACTTGTGGCTGTGTGTAGCATATCATTTTCTACAATACGTACATAATAAATCGAACACAATATTAATATACAAGTTCTGGTGCAAGGTGTGGGGACGAGCATTATAGTAACAATCATCACGGTAGGTATAGGTAGGTATCAAAAATAATTTGGATTGGCTGTATCATATCGTATCTTGACGTGAATGAAGCAGAACGTATAAATTTGTGGTATCACGAGGAGCGGCTGGCTAAAACTTGGCATTCGGCCAGAATCGTAAAGAGCGGAGTAGTCTGTACTCTGTGGCGTTACGGCGTAGCGGCTACGGCTTCTGCCCTATATTGCGGACATATTTTGTTATTGACTATTTAACTAATAATTTTCTGCACGGTTAGATTACGTTTTTTATCTGTATGGTAACACTAGTGAAGATAGACATACAAAGGCTTCCGTGAATTATAGTAGGTAGTACTTACTTCTGTGCCCGCAACTTCACATTTATGTTTTGACATAATTATTTTCAAGTGCCTAAAAAGGAGACAGCCGTATGTCCTAGCAACACTTATACAACCAAACAAATAGGTACCTAGCTGACATTTGTTTTTATTTACATTTGGCTATTTTGTTAAAACGCCGTTTCCGTAGGATTTTCGGGATAAAAATTATCCTATGTCCTTTCTCGGGTCTAAAATTGTCTTTGTACAAAATTTTATTCAAAAAGGTTCCGTGGTTTAGGCGTGAAGAACGGACAGACAAACAGAGGTTCCTGCGCAATTAAAAAACTACTAGTTATGTGACTAGTTAGTATTACGATAAAAATAAACTTAATTTGATGCTCATTGACATTGACAGATGCTCTACGGTTATCTAATGGTTGACGAGCTGAGCTTATTAGGTAGATGAATATGCATTTTTAGATTCGGATCTCGATTATAGTAATATAACGAACGTTTTATAGCGTCTCAACTGCAAAAAAATTATCCTAGATAGCTTCACGTAGTTTTCGTCGACGTCGGTAAGACGTTTCTCAGAATTCTGATTCTCGAAATTTTAACCTGGATTCCTCATTCGATATTGTATTAGTTAGGGGTAAGAATCATATTGCATTCTTGCTATCTTGAATGCGATAAAATGGCGTTCAGTTTTCATGAAAAGATGACGCAATAAAAACTATACCAGCATTTACGTCAGCCAAAAGATTTCTAGTTTCAAATTCTGAACTTAATTATTTCCTTACAGTGCAATTATTTATCCTTCAGATGTTTAAATAAACGATGAAAATTTTAAACTCGACACGATTTAGTTCTGCTCTTGATTTATTTTCAAAGTTTTAAGAAAGAATAATGAGTTTATAAGTAAGTAGAATAGTGTAACAATAGTTACGTTGATAAATTGCGTGATTAATGTAGATCCTCGTTTGTTGCGTAGCATAAAATTATAATTTATGATATTGTCGCGATTGGTAACAGTCTGTTTCAAACAATGTTACATTTAGTACGTAAGACGCAGACGTGATAAATAAATGTGATTGGCATTCTACGGTTCATTCAAATAATACTGAAAAACATAAATTATTACGGGTAATTTTTTTTTGGTAGGTAACTAATGTATCTAGTGAGATAGAATAGTAATTCTACCATAGTAGAAAATTGACAAGCGTCTACAAACCTTTCTCCTTAAAGCTAAAACGATTTGGATGCGATCTTCCATATTTTCTTACAAATTTCTGATACGTTTCATGGTGATTGAAAAACTACTACTACTATTGGAATCGGTAGGTGACGCTACTATACTGTTGATTACCCACAATAGGTCTCAAAAACGATCAAATTGATTAGTAGTTTGATCAAGAGAAGGAGACATCAGCCAGGGATTCGGAAGGTTCTGGTTAGTCTAGGGTTAACGTAGTTGAATTTCAGTTAGATTCGGGTACATTAAATAATTCCAAAATTATTTTACCTAGATACATACAATCAGGTTAACAACAGTCATAATTATATCTATTGTCATAATTATAGGTACATAAATTGTTGTCGTTTTAATTAATGATGCGGTTTTACAATATATTTATAGGAATTATCTGCAGAAAATAATTATTTTCAATCACCAGTCAGATAAGAAATGTTAGGTATGCTCCATGTTTGCTCCTCCTTCTATTAGGGTTAAACGATATCTGTTTCAGTTCGTACCCGGCTAAGTTGGTCGTGCGAAGCGTTAATGTGACCCATTGATTGTTTCAGCCGTACGAGCGGACCGCATGCGAGGCGGTCGCAACAAATTCGGCCCCATGTACAAACGCGACCGCGCCCGCAAGCTGCAGATGATGCGGCAGCGACAGATCGCGGTGCAGACGCTGCGCGGCTCGCTCGGCGACGGCGGGCTGGTGCTCGGCTTCGGCTCGCCGTACGCCACCGTGCCCGTGAAGCAGGAGATCCAGATCCCGCAAGTGTCGTCGCTCACGTCCTCGCCGGAGTCGTCGCCGGGGCCCGCGCTGCTCGCCGCCCAGCCGCAGCCGCCGCAAGCGCCGCCGCCGCCCTCGCACGACAAGTGGGAGACTCACTCGCCGCACTCGGCCTCGCCCGACGGGTTCGCCTTCGACGCGCCCGCCACCGCCGCCGCCACGCCCTCCAGCACCGCCGAGCCCACCAGCACGGAAACCCTCCGAGTCTCCCCCATGATCCGCGAATTCGTCCAAACCATAGACGACCGGGAGTGGCAGAACTCCCTGTTCGGACTCTTACAGAGCCAAACGTACAACCAGTGTGAGGTCGATCTCTTCGAGTTAATGTGCAAAGTGCTGGACCAAAACTTATTTTCTCAAGTGGATTGGGCGCGAAACACCGTGTTCTTTAAGTATCTAAAGGTGAATTTCCAGATAAGTATGCACTCCCGTCCCCGTTCCCTGAACCCTCTCCGGTGTACACCAAATTTGCTTGCGAATGTGCTCGCGCCGCAATGCATCGGTTCATGAAGCTCGTAATTGGGCACTGCGAATGTTGATTATATGTAACTTGTGCGTGCGACAGAACAGAGATGTGTGTGTGTGCGAGTAGGGGCACGTGTGACGCATCGGACGGAGCGATCGATTCGCCGCCGCCGCGCCGCGCCGCGCCGCCCGCGCTTCGGCTCAGCAATTGGGTCAAGTTCCCACGACAAGCGTGCCGCTCGCCGTTACCGCCGCGTTTCTATTATACTTGGTACGCAAACGTACTTTACTACAATAACAAACGATGCGGTGTTCTATGCACGCTAATTGATGCTCTCGATCTATCGGTCCAAATAAATTTATAATCAATGACCGCGTAAGAACCAGTTTGACGCTTTACGTTTGCAGACGTTAATTAGTTTTTATGTCATCATCACTACAATCGTCACTGGTTTGAGCTAGTGAATTGTTATGTAGGTCAAGATTTTTTTCGCATCCAAGTTATGTTGCTTATTTTCTTGACCTGCAACCGGTATAGGGTGATAGGTAGGAACTGAATATTAATCCAGAAAAAGATAGAGATATGAGGGAGTGCAGCGGTAGCAGCCGCGGTACTGTGGTCGTCGAACGATTACGTAAGAGCCGCAGCCGGTTACGTGTTCTAGCGACGTTGCCGCTCTGTGCACTACACTTCGTCTCACTCCAGCAGACAGTCTCCACTCTAGCAATTTTCATTTGTGCTAAATGACGCAGCTTGTTTACGAGCCATTCTTAGAATTAGGTCGATGTCGGACGTACGCGAAATTCGTTCGACTGCGCGAAAATATTTTCGAAAACGGCTTCAAAAAAAATCAATTTTCCGTGCCCTCCAGGAAGCTTCAGCTCGAAGCTCGTCGTAAAGTCGCTGTCGATCGAACCGTAAATAGCATTCCACGTGTCGAGTCTTAAAAAATATCGACGGCCAGGATAGGTAATGCGATAAGAGACTGGTGTTGATGACCTACGCTTTCTCCAGACGGATGTGATGTAACGGTATGGCGTGCGGGGCGGCAACGCTGCACTTTCGTCGGCGCACTTGACACAGTGCCCCTGGCCGACTTGCCGCGAGAAAGCACTTTTTACCGCGCGCGTAACCGCCGGTAACAGAGACGCAACTATTTGTGCTGCCTTTCTTCGCTTTCTCTTACATAACGCGTTACCAGTTACGATTAGTCGCATAACAACACAATGAACTTGAGCGGTCGATGACGCTGCTGGACGAGTACGTCGTCGCTTGGAACTTGCATGTTTTTTTTTATTTATTTATTTAGCGTCTTTATTCTTCGTCTTCATAATAGTAGGTCCTTATTAAACGCGTTTATTGAAGAAGCATTTGTAAAGGAACTCATTGTGAGTCTTAGGGAGAGGAATCGTTCGGCTCGAAGCTTTTACAATCTGAGGGTTGAATAATACAGACGGTAATTCACGATGCAATGTAAGAGCTCGAGTAACGTTAAATAAAATATTAAGGAATTGGTAACTCGTTGGAGCTAATTTCGAACATAACGAAATAATATAACATCTCGTCAATTACTTGTCTAGATATTAGGTAATTGTGTGTTTCGAAAGAAATAATAGTCACTATAAGTCGTTGAGTAAAGTTATCGCTCTCGCTCTACATAATCTAGTGCACATTCGACATTTCGGCTGGACCGGCTACGCAGTCGGCCTACATTTTAGTTATCTAACGCGGGGCAGTTGATAACAAATACATTTATCAATTTGAATTCGAAATAGACGCACAGCCATACATATTATAAAGTTATTTAAAATTTAATCCCCACCCTCTCTTGTAACACAAACGATTCAAATTTAAAAAAAGTTTTGGCATAATCTCAATGTGCAATAATTAATTGTTATATCATTATTATTAAATGTGTACCAAGATCATGACTGACCCTTGTTAATAAGAAGATACAGCAGTGCGATATACAATTAGTACAGTTAGGAGGGTACAGACATTACGATTCTACTTAACTATCTCATTACTTGCTCGACAAACCAGTTGTATGGTTTCATTAAGTAATTTGTTCACTCGATGCTGGCTATAATTTCGTTGGATGTCACATACCTACTGTAATAGCTACCAAAGGACGACACTAACATTCGTAGTATCATGATATCCAGCCGCGACATATTAATTTCACGTGTTATGGCGTGATATCTGGCACGCGACTTTGACCCAGATACAACCGTACAGCGTAACCGAGTGCCGACATATCGAGTTAAGATGGCCGCTCCAAGGGAATGCTAACTGCTGCCCTGATTCAAATTGAACTGATTGAACTGAGCACGTAGCGCGTGTTGTTACACCAAAACAATTCACAGTAAAAACTTTTTCTTATCCATCTTTGGATGCTTAGACATTGTCGTCTTATGTGTAATCATTTAATTAGACATCGTCGCACAAGCGATTCATTGAATAGTAACCGAATGGAACGTTATCGAGTTAGATTAATTTCGATAGGTTAGATAGATAGTCGGTTTTGACAGTCCGATCTCGATTCATCGTTGAGCAACAGCGCGCGGTGTGGCAACAGCTCGGAGCTCTAAAATTCAGTTGTAACATTTCGTAAACGGCAAATTTAACGCGCTCGCGCACCGCCCCGTG
Source organism: Oarisma aurantiaca (assembly GCA_018251435.1). NCBI lineage: Eukaryota > Metazoa > Arthropoda > Insecta > Lepidoptera > Hesperiidae > Oarisma > Oarisma aurantiaca. The sequence goes on from DWPC01000002.1 coordinate 19,095, forward strand.
TATTCTAATGCAACTCGATAGAATTTGGGTCACGGAACGACGCCGTGAGTCGCCGCGACTGTCAGATAGCTGCTCCGTAACTCTGTTCGATATTATTGTATGTATGTTGCCGCTGACACTATCCACGTCAGTGTTTCGTTTAAATTAATGTTACGCTGTTCGTTACCACCGCAACTTGAAACGTATTAGAAGAACCCGGTGCACGAGTTGTCGGCCCTTCTGCTGCCACACAACCATCTCGTTCCTTCCTCCCTCACGACCGACGTCAGATTGATTACAGATAGATATCTGTTACATGAAAATTTCACAAAGTAAAATTGCAAACAAACAACAACAACTTACACGTAACGAAATAGTGAACAACCGATATTGTAATTGAATATTTATCGCCAGCGAATTCAGTCCAATTGTTTCCTGCTAATGCAATTGATATCGTTTCAGCGCTCTCGAAAAAACTATTTCGTTACCCAACGTTGCACTGACGTCGGTCGATATCTCCCTCTGGCATCTGTCGAGCGTCGGGTGCCGAGTGCCCTTGTTGCAATGCGGACTTGGTTTGTTGCAGGTCGACGACCAGATGAAGCTACTGCAACACTCGTGGTCGGACATGCTGGTGCTGGACCACCTGCACCAGCGGATGCACAACGGCCTCCCCGACGAGACCACCCTGCACAACGGACAAAAGTTCGACCTTCTCTGCCTAGGCCTCCTCGGCGTGCCCTCCCTCGCCGATCACTTCAATGAGCTCCAGAACAAGCTGGCCGAACTCAAGTTCGACGTTCCCGATTACATCTGCGTGAAATTCTTGCTTCTGCTGAATCCGGGTCAGTATTTTGGCCGTCGTTCATAAATTAGCGTTACGACACGAAGGCTCGACGCGAACGTTATTTTGATCTGTGTTTTTGTTGTTATGTATTTTCGTTTTTATATTGTGTGTCGCTGCTTGTGTTCGGTAATGATGAGGGAGGTTCCGTACTGCCGCGCCGAAGTGGCTGTGGTCAGTTTTGAACAGTTATTTTGGTGTTTTCAGAGGTACGGGGTATCGTGAATGTAAAATGCGTCCGCGATGGTTACCAGACAGTGCAAGCGGCCCTTCTCGACTACACATTGACCTGTTATCCCTCGATACAGGTAAGAAAGAAGTGTCGTCTGTCGACACTACAATATAATGTTACACTTGGGTAACTTTAACCAAGCATGAAATACACTGTTTGTAATTTGTACCTATACCAGTGGCAGATCACGTAATGTTCCATTCCACCCTCGTTTTATACGAGTAAATACCGTCCCAAATAATTTGATTTAGAGGGAACTAATTAACGAAATAATTTCTAATATAGAATCGTTTTATTCAAACTCGAAACTCGAAAATATTTAGTCACTTAAACATAATTTTTCCAATCTGCCAGCTTTTCGGAAGGGTGCTTTGTCAATGAGGAGAAAGCCGAAGGAAAACGCTCAGTCGACTTATTTCCAAGTGTACCTACAATTAGTACACTGGTGTTTAACGTTCACTTGGTGGTGTTCCCATGCAGCGAACTAAGCTGCCTACAATTAGTACGTTGGTGTTTAACGTTCACTCGGTGGTGTTCCCATGCAGCGAACTAAGCTGCCTACAATTAGTACGTTGGTGTTTAACGTCCACTTGGTGGTGTTCCAGGACAAGTTCGGCAAGCTTGTGATGGTGGTGCCGGAGATCCACGCGCTGGCGGCGCGCGGCGAGGAGCACCTGTACCAGCGGCATTGCGCCGGCCAGGCGCCCACGCAGACGCTGCTCATGGAGATGCTGCACGCGAAACGCAAGTCAGTACCCGTCCTAGGCTGTACCTACGTCACTAGCTACTACTGATCCCTGTTTTAGTCCACTTTTGTACTTTTTAGTACTTCCTCTCTTAATACTTCGTCTTCTGAGTCCTCTCTGCAGTCTTTTGGACTACTTTGCAACGATACTCGCGATACGCATGTCAGTACCTGTACCCGCCCCGAAGGCTACTACGTCACTAGTTACTACTGATCCCTTTTTGTCTTCAGAAACCACTTTTCTACTATTTAGTTCTTCTTTTCTTAATACTTCGTCGTCTGAATCCTCTCCCTAGTCTTTGAACTTTACCTTGCAATGATACATGCGATACCCAAGTCAGTTACTTTGTACGTCTGTAACTCAGTCACAGATGCCCTTTCTAAAAAAAATTGTCTGTTATTTCCTCTCCTACTCTGCGTTTTAATCCCACAGTCTTTACGTTATTGCTCCTGATTGGATGCGGTTCATTCATTTCTTTTCCTCATCTTTAAACATGAAATAGTTAGTACGCTGTTAAGCTTGTATGCAGGATACACAAGCAATATAAATGTTTCGTATTGTGTACTAACTGCGCCAACACACATTGAGAAATATGCGACGTGTCGTCACAAAGAAACACTTACGAATCTTTTAGTTCACGCCATACACAATTAAGTTACACTTAAACATAAAATATGTTAATATTGTGTAGTTTCCACCAATTTTGATGTTCGACTGTAACAAACTTTATTACGGTGAAATTGAGACAAATCAAGAAAATGAAAGAAAAAGCTCACGTTAAGCTTTTCAATTTTGACTCTTTCCAGTTTAACCGAATTTTATGAGAGCTGTACGCTCTACGTTACGCTGTACGTACCATCGTCGAAATATTTGGACAACAGCATTTAAAATTGGTTTTCTAGATGAACCTCTAGATTGTCAGGGCTTTTCCAAAGATGCTTAACTTGCTTAGTCGAGTTATCATTTTTTAATGAAATGAAGTTAAATATTACTTAAAGCGTGTAAATACACAGTAGATTTTACTTATCATACTCGAAAATAATTACGAATTTGTAATAAACTTGCAGTGTTGCGTTAGTCCGTACGATAAGTTCAGATATGTTAATGCAACATTTGCTATGTCCCTGTTTTGTAGGTCTGTAACATAAATGTGTCTCGTTCTAGGCCGAACGGAGGCGAAATGGTAAACCGGAATGCTGAGCACACATCGACCCTAGACAGATTGTACGTTGTTATTATGATATACTCACTATATACTTCATTTACTGATTACATTGTATAACATTCATTATATGTTTATTATTAACTACGCCGCTTGGTGGAGTCACCGGTTTGAATGGTTTCTATTCGCGCAATAGGTGTCAGATAATACCAAAATGAAATCTTTTGAGGAAACTATACGAAACTGGTCACTCTAGCCCTGCCACGTCACTCGCTTTTAGTAACGACCGTATCACACATTATCATTAGCTTCTCATACTTTTGCAATACATACCTACATTATTGATAGAATTTTTAAGTAACCACAATAGTAGTATTGTATGTATGTAAGTAAGTACTCGTATATTACGCAAATCATTGTTCACATGTATAAATATAATAGTTCGCTATTTAATGGAAA
>DWPC01000003.1:0-22009 GCA_018251435.1 Oarisma aurantiaca
GCGAGCGATCGGAGCGATATCCAACGCAATTTATTTATTAATTTTACGCCATTTATGGGATACAAACAATAGTGAAATTAAAATACTGCAGCTTACTAACTTTTTTAAGGTATCTAGAATAAGCTTGAAGTGAATAATTTCAACTAATATGATTGCTAATTCTAACGAAAGCGTGCACGACCAGCCTCCGTTAGTAAACCCTTTGGAAATGGAGGAACCGGTCAAATTAAACATTCGTTATCCAGACATGATAACACCTGATCGTCTTGCAAGTGAGTATATCATGTATCCATTTTCGTTCGTTATTATAACATTTACATTGATACAAAAGAAAGCTGTAGATAGGTCAAAATATTTTAATCATACAAGCAATATATAGCATTTAGAATAATATAAGAGTGTTATTTACTTTGTTCCAGCTCGTAATGATTACAACAGAATATGTAGACTGTGTGCGGCTGATACTCCTCGTCCCATTCCACTGTTCAAGGGCGAAGGCGCATTGTACGATATACCTGGCAAAATACGCAAATATATGTCTATAAGGGTACCTATTTATTTCTTTGTTTCTGCACTTTTTCGTAAAAGAGGCCTCAAAGTGGTTAATTCCCTTTTTTCTGATGACTGTTCTGTATGAACCCCCTGCAACATGGACATATTGAGTGCTTCATGAAATCATTCATTTAAGTACTACTATACTATTGATCTGAATCAAGTAACAGCCTGCCAATAATCTGTGAACCTCTGATGTTCATCTATACATAAAGGCAAAGTAAGCTGTAGTTATCCCCATGGATATGAGACCTCACAGTAACAAGAACGTCATGGGATTTTCCGTCAGGTACTGGCGTCGGAGCCGATGCCGCAGACGGTGTGCGCGGCGTGCGCGTCCACGCTGCTGTCGTGGCACGAGCTGATGCGCAGCGCGCGCCTCGCCGACTACATGCTGCGCCGCCGGCTGGGCGCCTCGCGAGCGCTGCCCGTATGTCCATGTCATACAAGTTGATTTTTTTATTTAATGGATTAAGCCGAAATAAACAAGGTGTCAGTCTACCTGATGGTAAGTGGCCAACACTGCGCATGGACATAAGCTACAATTTAACACAATTTGAGTTTAATTGCATGTCCAGCCCTGCACTGTCATGACTGACTGATACCAAACACTTCTGGCCAAGTCTAACGAGTCTAACCCGGACAAACTATGACAGAACGAAATTTGTAGTTATCACAGTGATACGTCATTCTGATTTTTCATTAACAATTCGTGTTTCAGATCCCGTCCCCGCCGCCCAGCTCCTCCGGCGCCGAATTCATCAAGAATGGAGTTAAGTAAGTATTTCCACATTTATTTGACGAGAACACATTGAAGTTTGCGGAAGGAACTTTACGGAAACTTCTAAACATGAAAAGATATAAAATATGGATTTCAAAAAAGTAAAAGAAATATGATTACTTGCGTATAATACAGAATCACGAATTCAAATATTGCCCTTTCACACAATCATTACACACTTAATGGCCTGCTACCATACTCCGCAAACTCAATAATGTCCTCGAGAAGAGCGCCTCTAAGATCACTGTTGTGGACCGACAGAATCGCCAAATGCCTCTGTACATTTCCAGGTGTGAGTCCCCGACTTTGTTGACCTCTGTTGTTAAAGATGTATTGCGTAGCTACTTCCACACTCTGAATATCGAAGAAGATGGCGCGGACTTCGAATACGTTTGCCAAAAGTGTCACTCGAAGCCCCTCGGAAACAGGATCGACGATCTAACGGAACACCTGACGGCGGCTCACGCGCCCGAAGTAGACTGTAAAAATTCAGTAGTGGATTTTATCGGAAGCAACATAACGTTCGAGGAGAACTTGACGATAGAGGAATTCGTCGACGGCGAAAGCGTGGCGAGCAGCGAGAGAGACGCGGGCGCCGCGGAGGGCGCGGGGGACGGGGGCGGCGGCGGCGTCGCGGCGCTCCCGCACTTCTGGTGTCCGCACTGCGAGAGCACGTTCTCCTCCGCGACGCGCCTCCTGTGCCACTTCGGACGGCACGCGGACGTGGCGGCCGCGGCGGGCGTGCCGTGCTGCGGCGCCGTGCACGGCGGCCGGGCGGCGCTCGCCGCGCACCTGCGCGTCGCACACGACCGCCGCACGGCCGCCGGCCCGGTGTGCCGCGCGTGCGGGTACACGGCGGCCGACGACGCCGCGCTGCGGGACCACGTCGACCGGCTCCACGTCGAAGCCGGCGCGACCCCGGCGGACCGGGACCGACGGAGGACTCGAGCCGGCCAGAAGTACGTTCCGGTCGAGTGCCCGGAGTGCAACAAGACGTTCTCGAACAAGTACAACATGTCGGTGCACCGGCGCGACCACCGCGGCGGGCCGGAGCGCGCGGCTCGGTTCGCGTGCGCGGCGTGCGGCCGCAGCTACCGCAGCCGCGGCGGGCTGGCGCAGCACCGGCGCGTCGTGCACGAGGGCCGGCTGCGGCACGTGTGCGCGGCGTGCGGCGAGGGCTTCCCTACGCGGCTGGCGCGCGACGTGCACGCGCGCCTGCACTCCGGGCTGCGGCCCTACGTCTGCGAGATCTGCGACAAAGCCTACCGCGCGCGGAACACCCTCGACCGACACCTCGAGATGCACCTCGACGTCAGAAAGTTCCCGTGCCACCTCTGCTCGAAGAAATTTAGAAAAAGTGCGCACCTGAAGTACCACCTGACCACCCACGACAAAAAAGGAGGGAGTAACCGCGGTCGTTTGTTGCAGGCCGACCCTGCACGTCGACCTTCGGAGGTGTGAGCGCGCGCGGCGGGGGAGCGCGACGGGCCCGGACGACCCGGTCGACTGGCCCGACGAGCCGGACCGCGGCGGGGATTCGTTTTCGGAGGACGACGTTCCGCTGGCGAGCATGGCCACCAAGAAATCTCCCGAGCTCTACGACCGGCTTTACGCTGCGCTCGTGAACTTCAGGAACCACATAGCGAGCGAGCACCGGTCGCCCGAGTGCCGCTACCCGGACGCGACGGATTCGAGCGAGACCGAGGGCGAGCGCGAGGCGGAGGAGGCGGACGCGAGCGAGTTCGACGACCTGACGCGAAACAACATGCGCAAGGACCGCATGGACGAGCGCACGCGGCAGGAGCTGAGCGAGGCGCGCACCGAGGTCGGCGGGCGCGTCTCGTACGCGTGCTGGGCGTGCGGCAAGCGCCTCAGCTCGCCGCACACGTACTTGTTTCACCGGCGGATCCACACGGGCGAGCGGCCGTGCGTGTGCCACGTGTGCGGCAAGCAGTTCCGCGCGCCCGGCGGCCTGCAGCGCCACCTCACCGAGACGCACGAGCGGCTGCGGCGGTACTCGTGCGAGCTCTGCCCCAAGACGTTCGTCAACCTGCAGAACCTGAAGCAGCACCTGCGCATCCACACCGGCGAGCGGCCGCACGCGTGCGCCGAGTGCGGCAAGCGGTTCGCGCAGAGCGGCAGCCTGCACGCGCACGCGCGCACGCACAGCCCGCGCGCGCCGCACGAGTGCGCCGAGTGCGGCGCGCGGTTCAAGCTGCGCGCGGGGCTGGCGCGCCACCGGCTGCGGCACTCGGGAGAGCGGCCGCACGCGTGCGCCTCGTGTCCGCGCCGCTTCCGCCAGCGGCACGACCTAGCCGCGCACGCGCTCGCGCATTCGGACGCGCGCCCGCACGCCTGCGCCGCCTGCCCCGCCACCTTCCGCCAGCGCAAGGCGCTGCGCCACCACTGCCGGCGTGTGCACGACGCCGCCGCCCCCGCCCCCGCGCCCCTCGCCCCGCCCGCGGCCGCCGAGTCGGGGCCGCCGCAGCTCACTTACAGTCATGTACAGCCCTATTATAAGATATTACCTTAATAGTAAAAAAGTATAATATTGATATTTAGATCTTCATAATATTATTATACTATGTTGCGCAAGTATTATTTGGTTTTAATTATCAGATCTAATAAGGCTACCCCGTAGGGTAAAAATTAAAATGATAAATCTTAGAAACTCGATGCGCAAACTCTACATGCATGCGAATGCATTATTAAATGATACAAACTTTGACATTATCAGTGGGAAGGGGAAGATCGCAATGAAACAATATACACTGACAAGAGAGAAGCGCGTTCATTCTGCCTCGATACGATGTATTTACGTAAATACCCTTTGTATATCCGTATAACAGAATAATACATTAATTAAAACAAAAATATAATTCCAAGTATCGTAGTAATTAAATTTATGAAATCAAAGAACAAACATAACGCCAAAATCAACTTCTTCCTTTTGTTGCATTCCACTTTGCAGTGAAAGCTTAAACTCGTCGTCGTCTATCAATGAAACAGAGGAGGAGCCGCAGCGTCCGCGCGAGACGCAACACACGATCCGGGAGTCGTCGCCGACCGGAGGGTCGAGGGCGCCCGCAGTTACGGAGAAACCTAAAGTGGTCGTCACGGAAAACGGCAAGCGCTATGTGTGGTGCGACTCGTGCGGGAAGGGCGTGGCCGGCGGCTCGTGGCGGCGGCACGAGCGCGCGCACCGCGGCGAGCGCCGCTACAGCTGCCACGCGTGCGGCGCCGCCTTCGCCGACAGCGGCAACCTCGCCCGCCACGCGCGCGCGCGCCACGCCCGCCTGCGCCCGCACGCCTGCGCCGACTGCGGCCGCGCCTTCGCCCGCAAGACGCACCTGCAGGACCACGCGCGCTCGCACGACGCCGCCCGCGACTTCGTGTGCGACGTGTGCGGGAAGGCCTCCAAGTCGGCCGCCGCGCTACGCATGCACGTGCGCACGCACGCCGCGCCGCGCGCCTTCCCCTGCATGGAGTGCGGCGCGCGGTTCAAGCGCCGCGGCGAGCTGCGCGCGCACGTCACCGTGCACACGGGCGAGCGCGCGCACCGCTGCGGCTGCGGCCGCGCCTTCCGCCTGCGCGGCCAGCTCACTGCGCACGCGCGCACGCACGACGGCGGCGCGGGCGGCCCCACTGACGGACGATTTGTTTCAGGTACGTAGACGCCGGCACCGACGCGCCGGGGCCGCCCGCGCGCCGCTCCTGCGGCACCTGCTCGCTGCACGCGCCCGCGCCCCCGGACCGCTTCCCCGTCGGCGACGACGACGTGCGCGTCACGTACCGCTGCGAGGAGTGCCACTCGTGCCTCGACAAGGACGACCTCTTGTTCCACATGAACAAGCACTCCCTGGATCGACTTTCCGACGACCAGAAGACCGAGTACTACAGGAGCGAGAGGGCCATTCTAGAGGAGCAGGCGAAGGTCGACGAGGACGCCCGACTCGAGCTCGACAAGCTGAACGAATACTTCCGCAGGCGACAGGCGGAGCGGGCGGGGGCCGGGCGGCGGCGGTCGGAGCGGCAGTCGGCGGGCAGCGAGCGCGCGGGCGAGGCGGCGGGCGGCGGGGCGCGGCCGGGCGGCGGGAGGGGCTCCAAGCGGACGAGCGACGAGAGCCGCCCGGACCGAGACTCCGACGTCGAGCAGTCGCCGCCGCAACGACGCCGCGTCGAGCCCAAGCGGAGCTCGGAGGCGGAGCGTTCGCCGGTCAAGCGCCCGAAGAAGAAGAGGGTCCTCGTCGCCCGAGCGGGGCAGAGGGCGAGGGCGCTCCCCGGCCGCGCCGCAGACTGGGACGGGGACGAGGGCGAGGCCCCCGAGCTCTCCCCGGCCGCCGAGGTCGTCGGGCCGAAGCGGGAGGTCCCGGACAAGTCTCCCAAGGCGTCCCGGACGTGCCCCATCTGCGGCAAGCAGTACCGCGCCTCCTCGAGCTACTTCTACCACATGAAGTACTTCCACAAGCGCAGCCGCGAGCACGAGTGCTCCGTCTGCAACAAGAAATTCGGCACGAAGGCCAACCTGGCGCAGCACGCCAGCATCCACTCGGGCGCGTACGACCTCGAGTGCAAGGAGTGCGGCAAGCGGTTCAAGTCGAAGCCGAGCCTGTACATCCACGAGCAGAGCCACGGCGGGCCCAAGCGCTGGGCGTGCACGCAGTGCGGCCGCTCGTTCCGCTGGCGCACGCACCTGGCGCGGCACGTGACGCGGCACGCGGGCGAGCGCGCGCACGTGTGCGGCACGTGCGGCCGCGGGTTCAGCGTGCGCTGCGACCTGCTGAGGCACGCGCGCACGCACGCCGCCGCCGAGTACCACTGCGGCGCGTGCGGCGTCAAGTTCGCGCAGAAGCGCTACCTGCAGGTGCACGTGGTGAAGAAGCATCCCGAGCTGCCGGCGCCCCCGCCCCCGCCCCCGCCGACCCCGCCGGCGCCGCCCGGCACGCGCTCCTGATGCGGCCGCGCGCGCGGCAGCGGGGGGGCGCCCACGCGGGCCGCACGTCGCAAACCTGAGGTCTGATGGTACTGTATTTTTAGTTTTTCTTAGTGACCTGCTGCGTACAGGTCGTTTAGGTTAGGTTAGGTTAGGTACTTGTCGAATAATTAAAGTGTTGAAGTTGTATGTACCTGCAAGTATTAAATTTGTTATTCATAAGTTGTATGGCTCTACTGGTAATGACGCTAAAGCGTCATGGAAACGAAAATTAAGTACCGACAGGCATGCCTCTACAGATCCGTGGACCTTTATGACTTTATAACTTTGCATTTTATAAACTAGATTGCACCACGGGTTCATCGGCGGTACCAGCAATATTGTAAAGCCATATCAGATACTACCAACTGTTTTAGATCTTAGATTCTGTTTTAGATCTATTTACTTAGATAGGTTTAGTTATTATTTCTGTAACCATTTTGTACGATCAAATCCTGATCAAGTCCTGATTGATAAATTAATAAGACATTGAAATGAGAGGTAGACAACCAAACAGTACCTAAGTGTTATAAAAATAATATTTCCCGAAATTTGGGACATAGGGTCTGGCTGCGGTGCGAGTGAGAAGTTGTTGTAATATTTAGTGCCTTTGCATAAAGTGAATCAGAACGCCCTCTTGTGAGTGCGTCGATAATCCAAACTCATGTGTTATATTACGGTACCGCGGCCCTTTAACAGAACTGATTTTTGTACTACTTATGTAAGAGATTTTTGTATACTTTCACAATAAAACGTTTTGGCTGATTCCACGGAGCGTTCATTTCATAACAAACATCATTGTCACTGTCACTATACAATAACACAAGTTTGGATCCGCCCTTACTATAGTTTTGAGGTAATGTTCAATTATAGGGTGAATGGTTAAATGAGTGGTAATTTAAAATGATAAACAAAGTAATTAAATAGGTTTATTTACATATAACATGTTTTTTTATAATAAATTAATACAGAATAGTCGATACTCCATGACATTGATACCAAGTTAATGGCATGTTTTTGTTTATTTATCTCATTTGATCACATCTACTGAACACTGAACACGCTCCCATTAGAAACACACATGCGCGACGTTTCCTCAAATTTTATGTCATTGAGATAAATAAAGCAATGATATCAACAAAAATTAAGATGTACATTCACTGTCCTGCTCCATCAACACTTTCTTAGAGAATATGAAAATCAATAAAAAATATACTTTGGGTATTAAGATCATGATCTAAACACTATGTACAATAATATATAAGTATATGCGATTTTTTATATTTTCATTGTTCAATAATATTCGAACACAGGTGTTACAGTTAAAATAATATCACAATATCAAACCAAAATTCACATTAAAATGAATTGGTACACTTATCCAAAATTTAACAAACAATTATATATAAGTATACAGGGTAAAATTAGTTAACTAAGCCTAGGAGAAAGCTTAATAATATAATACATCTATGACACAGTCAAATCACACAATCAAATTATTGGCTCACACTCGTCACTCTGTAGCGAGACATTAATGTGAAGAACTGCAATTGCTATGATATTAATATTATGTATCTTATAATTATGTATGGAATGCTTCAACTCCCACTGGTCTTACTTCACCTTGAGACCTTGAGTAGCATACAATAACAGAGATCTATGTTATACCGAGAGATTGTACAAGAGCAAGATAATCATATCATAAAATAAAAACGTAATAATATAAAACAAAGCAAACCTTACCCTTGATGGCTCTGTGTCTGCACTGTCTATGTACAATGTAATTTCTTACGTATTGTGCTCGCACAATGCATACACAGATACCTACAATGCCACATTTTAAAGGTTTACTGATAATGCTTTTTTGTTAGCAATTTCCTCTTTTTTGGTGTGGGAAACTACTGTTTTTATAACCTCGAAATCAACAATCACTTTCGACAAAATTATACACAGCAAGATTGTTATTGTGTTATTTGGAATTTGTACTAGATAGCTACCGAGTACCAACATTGCAGCATTGTACAGAGCAACAGACAGAAGCGCACTGCGGGCGTGTCGTGGCGAAGCTAGTTCCCCAGCGAGTGGGTGGGCGAGGCGGAGCGCGTGTCGTTGGCGGTGTCGTTGACGAGGCGCTGCCGCTCGCGGTACATGGACACCTGGATGTTCTGCAGCTGGTGGTAGCGGCACACCTTCAGCGTCGAGAACACCGCCAGACCCACCCACGTCGCGAACGCGCCCCACGCACCAAACTGGAACGTCAAGTATCACTTGTATCCAGTTGATTCAAACATAGTCATATTTCTATAAGAATATAACTACATAGTAATTTTAATTATATCTGCAACTTCTAAATTTTTTTGTTAGGTATCTTTGGAAACTAGTGTTTAAATTAAGTCAATTCAATATAAAGAAAAGTACATAGACTTACCTGTGCTGTTCCCAGCTCTATGTAGAAGCCATGGGTGGATATGCCATCCTTCTTGTCTATGTCCTGACCAGTTGCATCTTCACAACTAAAACAAAACAACCTTTCAAAACCACATAATTTTATGAGTGTTTTTATAGTGCAAACTTAATTTGACAACAAGAATATAGATAAATCCACAATGATACTGCAGAGTGCAGACCCATACCTGGGGAACCGCTCCACAATGTTCTGGCACCAGGTCATGAAGCCGAGCGTGACGAGGACGGCGGCGGACACGGCCAGCGCGCACAGCACCGCGCACCCGGCCGCCTCGATGAACGCCGACAGGAACGAGCTGTCCACACCCTTGTACATCAATATTGACAACCTGGGATGGACAAACATAAAACTATGCTTAACAACAGAAAAAAAAGAAAAACACAACTAAAGGTTTCAAAATTTATGCAATCCCACTTACTCCATGAAGTTTTAACTGGCTTCAAAAAGATTTAGGAATAGTGTTCTCAGTTTGATTGTATTGTATAACTATAAATCATAAATGGATATGATGGATGAGTAATTGTAATGAACCAAACAACACTAACCGATACACTTGAACACAGCACACGATAAACATGAGCACCCCCACCACCAACACGTAGTTGCAGGAGGCCTGCGACGCCCACGTCACCAGCAGCTGCCCGTCCTCCTCCTGCCACACGCCGCGGGAGAACAACAGGCAATGCCCGCTGCACCCACATGGAACAACGTTACTTGCCTTCATTCATTTGTTTACAAATAACATCCCATAACACTTGGTGGTACTTCGTGTGTAAGTCATTCATTACAAGAGGTAAACCGTACCTGAACTCATGCTGATGTATACTCATCGGCACAATGATACATAAGGATAGGATTAACCCTATAATATAACCAGCTATTTGGCTCAACAATAATACATTCGTCAGCGCCATGATACGCAGCAGAACAATATTGAATTTTACAACAAGTAATACCTATTACCTATTTAGTATTAAATAGAGATTTAATAAGCAACCGGATGTAAAATGGTACTCCTATGTTATGAACTTTAAAAATGAAAAAAGAACTGAATTTCTAAGTTTATGTGTTCTGCGTATGTATACGGTAAATAAAATTCGTTTCCTTTACAATATTTCTCTCCGTAGAAAAGAATTATCAAACACCTGTCTAAAAATGATAAACAATTTATTTTGACAATGACAGTAATGACACACACACATGTTAGATACAATTATAGACAGACTACCAAAGAAAATTATAAATACAGACTACAGCAAAGACACGAAACAAAAAACGACAGACCTCCCTTCGCCTTTAGCATAATATAATATGAGTAGGTATCAGCTTATATGATGTAAAACATTTTTGAGAGTAATGAGACCGTCGAACTTAAATATGTAGTTAGGGCCTTACGATCTAATAATAATATTTACAATAATTTGTAAACTTTGAATATGAGAGCGTAGATCGGAATATTTTTATCATATTTTTATAAAATGTCAAGTTAAGACAAAACTTCAAAGTTGACAAACGTCATGTTAAAAATTAGACGTTGATGATGTGTTTCAGTCATTGATAATATTACTAATACGAACTAAATAAAATACCGATCTAATTATACTATTAGAATGCATATGTGCTAGTGTTGACCAATCTTTAATCAGGAACATGAATTTCAACGCTTCTAGGAATGGTAAGTACTCAGTCCTGTAAATGCCAAAATGTTATTAACGCATGTTTTAGGAGCTCACCTTGTCAGGCTCAGAACTTCGGTTCGTTAGGAGTCTCTTTCTGTTTGCAACTTTAATAACCTAACATCATAAGTGACCTGGATTCCAATCTGAACTCCAATACTTTGTTCATAGTTGTTCTAGAATTATCACTTTGAAAACACAACTTCAAATACACGACGTACGTTGTACTATTTCGCCGGCACTGTTGTACTATTTGCCAATCGAAATGCAATTATAAAGCACAGTACAAATTAATTAACATTGGCGCCACTATTGGGGCACTATTGCTCCAGCTGGGGGCTTGCGAACCAGTGTTTTTGGGCTGACATGCATTTGTATTGCTTTTGGTGTTTCTGATGTCATTTTGTCGACCTTTATACTTTCAACAATACTTCTTTGGATTTCAGACTAGGCTTAACCTCTCTATGAATCACATAATATGTAGTGCCAAATAGGACAAACCAGATTTTATACAAGATCAAAAATGTGGATAGCATTGTTTTAGTTGTATGAAACCAAATTTGCATTGTTTATTTGAAATGAAGCCAGTTTTATACTCAATTGGATGATTTGCTAGAACAGTTTTTCGTGTTGTGTTATTACCTTATTTAATTATTTTATCTTCATACATTAAGAACAATCACAAAATTATTAAACACTCTTAAAACTGAATTGTTCCACTTTTGTTATTCTAGTTGGACAGACAGGAGGCCCTCGCAAGGCAAAGAGGGTGAGCGATGTGGCAGCGTTGGGAGCGCCCCCGCCCCCTCCAGGGTTTAGCCCCAGACCGGCATACAGCCCAGCCCCTGGGTACAGCCCGACCCCGGGATACCCCGCCGGTCCGCCGCCGCCCTACCAGCAGGGCATCCAACTGGACCCGGGACAGGAGTTCGCCAACCAAGAGCCCACTCCCCCTGGTATGTACTACTTTTTTTTGGATTTTGAAGGTTCTGTTTATGGCCTAGTAGGTACAAATTTAGTGATATACAGTGAATACGGCAATTATAATCCTTTTAACTATATTTTGTTGCAGGATTTGTGTACGGTGGCGCATTCCCCGCGAGTGCCATAGCGTCGCCGGCGCAGATCGGCTCCATGCTGCAGCAGCCGATGGTGCAGGTAACCGTCATCACAGTGTTACACTATTTTATGTACTTTGATAATATGTATTGATTATAATAAGATTAACGAGCTACCTCAAAATGCATTAAATTTAAAATATCAAAGAGCGTATTCCTTGAGCTGGTCAAAGCAATGTAATCTGTCTGTGCACGTGTGATGTGTGATGTGTGTGTGATGTGGGTGCGAAGGACATGGCGCTGCAGTACGGCAGCACGCTGGCGGCGGCGGGCGGCGCGGCGGTGTCCCGCGAGCTGGGCCGCTGGCTGCCGGCCGCGCGCCTGCGGTACTACTTCGCCGTGGACACGCGCTACGTGCTGCGCAAGCTGATGCTGCTGCTGTTCCCCTACCGGCACAAGGTACGGCGCTACTAGCGTGTAACATGTATTCTCTCACTCACTTGCACTTATTCGCGCCGCTTAATGTGAGAGCAGATCGTTCTGGAGATCTTTGAGGGAGGTCTATATCCAGTCTGCAGTGATCATCTCTGGCCGATATGAGAATGAACTCATTACTCATGTCAAGTTGATATCATCATAATTATGCACTGAATTTGCTAAGGACATGTAAAGTGTTTACATGCCTGATACACCAAAACACTTAATGAATTTGTAAAACATACATTGTTAAATTGTAACTTGTACAATGAGTGGCCTCATCGCTTACAAGCGATTTATTCCAGACAATCCATGTATGTATAATTAACATGGCGTACGGATGTGTGGCACAGGATTGGATGGTGAAGTACGACCAGGAGCTGCCGGTGCAGCCGCGCTACGACATCAACGCGCCCGACCTGTACATCCCCGCCATGGGCTACGTCACCTACGTGCTGCTCGCCGGGTTCATGCTCGGTCAGTACAATACACTACAGGTCATCTGCTGGACACCAATCAGTGAGACCAATGTTCACTAGAACACCTCCTAAAGCAGATGGCACAATGTGTTTGTGGAAGAGTGAATGTTACCTTATTTTATGGTCAACTCTTAGCAGAATAATCTTATTTATTTAAAGTTTTATAAATCATCATCCTCCAGTTCCCAATTTTTATTCAGGGTCAGCGCAACATGGTTTTCTCTTCCACAATAATACACTGTATATACGTAATTTATACACTAAAGATTTCTAAATAAAAGTTTAAATTTTAATCCATTCCAGTTGAAATAAAAATGGATAAAATTGGTTGTAAACAATGTTTATGATGTATCTTTGATAGCGACATCCTGTAAGTGTAGCTAAGTTATAAATTCCCGTTCTGTAATATGCAGATAATATTGACAACAACTATGTTTGGCAGTGTTGACAACCCATATTGACGTGTCGGTTCTGTCGGTGTCATTCAGGGCTGCAGCAGCGGTTCTCCCCGGAGCAGATCGGCATGCAGGCGTCGAGCGCGCTGGCGTACATCATCTTCGAGATGGCGGTGTACCTGATCACGCTGTCTGTGAGCAACACGCGCGCCGCGCTCACCACGCTGGACCTGCTCGCGCACGCCGGCTACAAGTACACCGGCATGATCGCCAGCGTGCTCGCCGGGGCGCTCGCCGGCCGCACCGCCTACTACCTCACGCTCGTCTACTGCAGCGTCGCGCTCTCGTACTTCTTGGTTAGTGGTCGAGGTTGACGTCAGCTCGTCAACATGCGTAAACTCGTCATAGATAAATAGTTTTCCATTCATTGTGTTAGAACATGAAGATCTGACGTTCGAACAAACATGTTAATACAAACATTTAACACCCCCATCATCAAAGATGGTCATAAAAAAAAAATTCAATTAACCAACCTATTTCAAATACGGGTCTGCAATAATGTATTGTGACATTCCAGGTGCAAACGCTCCGGCTGCAGCTGTTGTCGGGCAGCGCGGCGGGCGGGGGGGCGGCGCCCGAGCCGCACGCGGGCTACGGCTACGGCGGCGACTACGGCAACCCGTACGCCGCGGGCTGGGCGCGCCCCGCCGGCACCAAGCGCCGCCTGTACTTCCTGCTGTTCGTCGCCTCCACGCAGCCGCTGCTCTGCTGGTGGCTCACCTACCACCTGGTGCCCGCCGCGCCCCTCGCGCCCCTCGCCCCCCTCGCGCCCGCCCGATAACACCCGACGCCTCCCAGCGACGCCCACTGACCGGATCGGACCGAGTGTGTTCTATGTGAGAAACAATCAGTGAAGCAGTGACAATTTCTAAAGTGCTACAATATCTGTACTGAAAATGATGGGACAGCATGTTGATAACACACACAACATGCAATATATTGTGTTATTTTGGTTATAAACATAAACACAGCATGTTGATAAACATTTTGTATAGAATTTTTAAAAAATGTTTGTGTACTTAGAATATTATAATTATGTTTCTTACATAGGATGCACTCCAATTTTGTGTTAACTTTAACAAATATTACATTAAATTTGTCATATTATGTTGATGGAAATGACAGAATGTTTACTGTGAGATGATAAGAAGCATAACTGAAGCACTTGAATCTTATTTAATTTACTGTGACTTAACTATACCTGCTTAATTATGATATCAGATAGTGTATAGGTAAGTTGTCTCACATGTTTGTGTCATGTAACATCATAGTTTAAAAAAACCTAATCTGTGTGGATAAATAACAGCTTGTCGTCAGATTTTTTATGTTGAGACTATACCTACTATTTCCTATTTCCTTCTTACAGAATCACTCGAAACAGTCTAGGCACAATGACTGACTGTCACACTGAAAGATAATTGCAAGATCCTGACTCATGCTATGTGGTCTGTATTGTTGCCAAATCAATTGTAATTGCAGCGAAAATTTAATAGCAGTTTAATATATCAACAATCTGTTAATAATAAATATTAATAACAAGAATCTATATAAATTAATTTTATTTTTAAAGGTTTACTTGTTTTATAACATAAAAAAGAATAAAGATTATGATTGTAACTACGTATATCTGTATAAATATAAGGGCTTATAAAAATATTTGTTGTGAATGGCACAGGCGCACTTCGAACTAAAGCTTTTTTGGTTGTTAAACTATATCTTTACGAAATCCATCGGTTCACAGAAGCGTGCGTCTTCCTCACAAAACAGTTGCGTCATACAATTTTTGTAATCCAATGCTTAGGTACTAAACTGAATTACTTTTTGGGGGTTTTTTTTGATCTTTAATGTGATATATCGGTCAGTTTAAAATTGTTATAAATCCGTGGTCTGTGGTTATAATTTAGCATTTATGTTTGTGTTTTTATTCCCTGTCTTATGTAAAATTTAAGTATTTGTTAAAAGTTTATGGCTATACGATAAATTATGCGTTTCCGTATGATATTCCTATATACCTAAGTTGTCGCTAATAATTTGTAATTAGGTTATTATAACAGTTATTAGTTAGATCTAATATTATAGACTCCTCGGTCCAGAACAAGCTGCGATGGCAGTGACTTATGAGTGTTGCATTTTGTACTGATTTAC
Source organism: Oarisma aurantiaca (assembly GCA_018251435.1). NCBI lineage: Eukaryota > Metazoa > Arthropoda > Insecta > Lepidoptera > Hesperiidae > Oarisma > Oarisma aurantiaca. The sequence goes on from DWPC01000003.1 coordinate 15,063, forward strand.
CAGAAAGTGTATAATAAATAGTTTTGTACCAATTTGGAGTTTTTTTAACTTATAGCTTATAGGTATTAAGACTCTTAATATAAATACCAACTAATAGTACAGGCTGTGTGAATGTGCTGGCTCATTCGATGGCGTTACGTCAGAGCTAGTAGAATAAATGTAGCAAAATATTAATAGGATCCATAGGATCGATGAAATTAAAATATCTACTAGACGGCGAATTACTGTGAGTGGTCACGTAGAAATGTTATGGGCTCGTCAAATAGGTACCGGATCTATGCTTACAGCCGTTTATTTATTTATAGTGATAGCAACACTCAATGAATTCAAAGGATTTGTAAACTTTTACTTAAGACCGAAAAACGGAAGTTAATACGGTACCTACACCTACTATAAGAATTTTATGAACCAGAATCCATGTAGGTCATCCTGCCCGGCCGATATTCCCAGGCTGACCTAGCTCGAAATTTTGCCCGAGACACTAATATTATTCGAGTACCTAGGTAATATTATGATACATAAATTTTTTCGCAGCATTGCAATTAATTGTTCCAGCGATTTAGCATTAAGTAAGACTTTTTTAATTACTTCAGAATTCAAAGCGCTTTAAATTATACGAGTGCCTTTTCTGTAAGTAGTGGGTTAGTAGGTGATCCGCGTTGTATTTACAGAACACGTTAGCGGCGCGTGTGGGAGCGAGACAGCCTCGTGCCGTCGTGCCCCACCTTGACCTAAATCTGCAACATGGAATTGCTAGGCTGCCTAACTGCCTACATCTTCGCGCCATGTTTGAATAGTTGCGGGTGTTAATAATATGTAATTTCTAACTTCAAAGTATCTATGGGCACTTGTATTTGACCCAATATTGAGCCACTGGAGGAATGATTTTTGTCGACCTTTTAACATTATTAGCATTATTATCTAAATATTATAACAATTTTATGTCAAATAATTAAATAACAAGTTATAGAAATGAATAATGTGTTGCAATAAACGACATAATTACTGCGAATTACCTTAAATTGTTAAAGTAATTTACAAACACGTATTTAATGATTAGTAAATAGTAATTTATTAAAGTTGGCAAAAATTATGACGCTAAAATAATTTCAAACTGTCAGAAGTTAGCGCCACTCGCTGATTGGCCAGCTGCGAGAACGACCTTGCCGCATTTTTTAGGACTAGGGAAGTACGACATTCATACCAAAATTACCAAAAAGTTCCTGTAATTTACTTACAGGAATTTTTACTTTACTTATTACTTTTATTATTATTACTTATTTTTACTTTTACTTACAGGAATACTTTATAGTATACTTATCATAGTATACTATAAAGTATACTATGATTATAATAATATTTATCAAATATTGGATAACTTATAGCCAGGTAAGATAATATTTACCTATCTAATAGATGAATATTTTATACACGGATCCTGGGTGTTATTATAATGTATTGAGTTATAATAATGTTATAATTATAATTATTTCTCGTCCATGCCATCCGAGCCATATTTGGAATGCTAGAGTGAGGCATGAATGTATAAGTTATGGACCGGGTAATAAATTGTACCTATATTATAGATAATGACCGCATTAATCAACTGGTCCATAACATATAATATAAGTGTTCATTACAGCCCGTTTAGTAAACCATTAGTCTATACTCTGTACCGTTTGTTATAAAATTCATAAAAAATATAATCTACTGACTCGATAGTCAGGTTAGGGTTTATCGATATAAGGCCTAACCGACAACAGACATCTCTATAGTAATCAGCTGGTCGTTGTCAAAACACAGTGCTACCAACTTCGCAGTCTGCATTCGCGGCTAAGTTCAAGCTGACCATGCGCCATACACAACAGCCGCAGCGCAGTATCGACAAACGTTCACATAACATTTAGACGTAATATAGTGTCACTCCTTTTCATATATTTTAGTCATTAGCCCATTCAACATTTTATTCTTCCTAGTTTTAGTTGTATAAGTGTTAAGTGTGATATATGTTGTTCCGATAATGTACAGTGCCGCATTCGTATACGCATTCTGAAGTAATTACGTAATGGGAATTATGCTAGAGAGGTTTATAGTTTTGCCCTGAAATTCAACATGGCCGCCGATACAGGAATGGATACCTGCCCCAGTCCAGAGATCTCGGACTCCAGAAAACGACCGCTTGACGGCGATTCTGAGAATGGAGACATCAAAAGATCACATTTTAGCTCCGGTAAGTGGCTCTTTAATTCATCCGAAGTCTGTTGTTTGACTCCATTGCGTATTTGGCAAACGAATTAACATTGACACAGCGAGTCGACCCTGCTATGTACTACGTATCTATAAGTTCTATGTACCTCCAACAAGATTCTTATCAGAACATCACCGCGTTATCAGTTTGACCTATTTAACGATAATGCGATCATTAGGAGTTGAATTAATAGTAATTTGTGTTTAAATTTAGTAGATTAAACAATTCCGTGACTGTTATAAAAAATACATTGCAACTGCCACCAATAAATTTGATAAGGACGATAATAATATTGTAGAATACGAGTTGCTAGCTATCAGAGGGTTCGATAACGCGCTTCCGTCCCCTAGTTATAATATTTTAATTATAATGTATGCAATGTTAAACGAGAGTCGTTGTTTTTTAGTTCAAGACTTGGTGACAGCCTTGCCACTGGCCAACGGCCATGGCAATGTAACGTCCCACTTTGGTGAGTCGTCCGAGTACACATCTCCATCGGCTTTGTGGTTGTTGGTGGCGCGCATGCCTCACGCGCGCACGCGCACGCTCATCCGCCGCTCCTGCTCATCGCTCACTACCGTCCACGACCACGACCACGACCATCATCCCCCGGTCACTTATCATCGCGTTGCTTTGCTATCTTTGTGCCTATCTGCTCCCCTGCAGATGGAAATATTTATACTGATAACTGATTGTCCAGGTCGGCTACTCTGTCTGGAACGTTAGTGAGCCATCAGCAGACCATGAGCGGACAGTGTAGGTGTTAGCGTCCAGTCAATCCCCATCGCACAGTAAACATCGCCTCGTTGTCGTGAGCCTTGTTGTACGTAGCCTCACAAGATCCACTCACGGCTTAGTTGTTGCATCGTTGGTGTGACCATCACTCTTTTAAGTGTACAGTTCTTCAACATTTCTATTTGGTTAACTAGTAAATTATTCTTCCTGAAATTTATTATTTCATATCTGATTGCTTTATTAGCTTTATTTATTTGGACGTCATCTATACTAACAGATCAGAAGATTAACATTATTTGCATAAACTATTCATCGAACTTTTTATTTAATCTGTCACCGTATTTTGGTATTAATAGATTGGCACATAATTCATAAATCATCCAAGAAAATTTATTAGCTAATAAGATATTATACTGAGGTGACTATGTTATGTATGAGGTATGTTAGGAGCGTAACAATAGTGAAGGTGGCTTCAGTGACGGCTGGCAAGGTCAGTGCCGATGTGTTACAATAATCATTAGCATCATTTAGAACTTAATCACTTGTGGTGTAGAGTTGGGAGTGGATTGCGTACAATATGAATAATTCCAAGGCTGGTCGAAGCATTGTCTGTAAGTGTAGATGGACCGTTCCTTGTGTCACGTGAGAGATGTATGAACACAATTTTCATGTAAATATTGATGTGGAAGAGATGTCCTTTTGTATGTTTAGCAATGATCTTGGCGTCGTCACAAACCGTCAGGTGTTTCTCTGGTTTCCACACTGTGTGAATGCATTTTGGCACAAGCTATGCTCTCTTTTGACAGTACTAATTATAATTTGCTATTCCATTTTTCAATGGTAATGATATAGTCTGTACCCTCTGTAGAATATAGTATTGTGTCATGTTTTATGAGCTTCTATTATAGTATTTTTAGAAGCGTTTTTACCTCCAGAGGAACCGGTTCAATCTACAGGTAATAATGTATGACTTAAGATGTCAGTATGAGGAAACCGATAGTTATTTTTTTACGGGGAAACTGTGAGATTAGTAATGAAGCTGGTAACTGTTTATTAGTATATGTAATTCCGACGGTGACGTAAGCGCAACACACGCTTGTTTCACGTCCAAATGTCAAGGAAACGTTTGATCAGATGAGGGAGCTTCACCTTGCCACATGATTTAGGTAATGCCGCAAGAATTAGGGGATCGCGTTATCTTGTTTACCTTTACACTGTTCAATGCCAGTAGAAACATTGCGATCAATGTGTCCGCGGTAGTTTCGTGGCTCCGTGCAGCTAGCAGCTAGCTGCATTGCGGTTAAATCTACCCGTACTTGGCGTACTCGGTTCAAGTCGGGCTCAATAGCGGCTCAATGCAGGTTAAGCGGCTGTCCTCCTAGAAGAGTTTTTATGGCAGCTGGAGAACAACTGCCTGAAGATAGTACCTACATCGCCTTTATCGATATCGTTCGAATATTATTCAGCGTCTATAAAAACGCCTTAGGCCTTAGTCTAAGGCTTAGACCATTTACTGAAGGTCGGTTTCATTGATATACTATTATTCCTATAAAGATCCCAGCTGTCGGAATTTTTACCACCGCTCTATTTCGATGGGATATTTTTTAAATTCCTCGTGTTGTCGAAGATATCGAATATTTCCTCGTGTACTTACTGATAACAACAGGCATCCGAACTGACGATCCACTTGATGGTAAGTGGCTATCGTTGCCCATGGACATATGCAACGTAAAAGTATCTATACAATAGGTATAAGTAATTATATTTACCAAGAATACCTATAGAAAGCAGATAAGTTAATCGGCCTTTAAAATCCTCCTTTGAACATGTCACTGTGTGCGAATCAAGGTTGTGGTTAAAATGGGAATTACCTCATTTAGAAAACTCAAAGCGATATAATAATGACGATAACGCTCCCTGTAAGTGCTGAGGGTCTGAATGGGGCGTTGGAAGTCTTCAAAATCATCTGCTGGCGTTTGATTTCGTTTAGTTTCTTTTTGGCCACTGAATGAATGTTTGGGTTATATAAACAACGTAGGATACAATAATAAACTAATTAATATCATGACAACCCACCCCAAATGCAAGTGTAAACTTCGAGATATGACAGGAAGGGCCGGGCCTAGTTCTAATTAAGTTTGCCAGTTTTAAATTGCAAATTAATTTAATTTTAATATAATTATGTAAATTGAAGAACAAAAAATAATGCTTTGTAATTATTAAATGCAATCTATTTTCACAAGATTTTAACAGTCATTTTCATGAAATTGCAAGTGATTGTGCACTTTATATCGATAGATTTTGACAGCAAGAAAAGCCATCTGCGAAATGTATTATCACGATACGAATTTTATTATGATGTACAAAACAAATCAACACAAAAGTTGTTCTGGTTTTTGTAGTTCATGGAGCTAGCTGGGGCTGCTCCGGACTTGGACCTATGTTTGATGTTATTTGGCCAAATTGTCTATATTAGTGGTTGTGTTATTGGAAACGCGCACGCGACCACGCATCAGAGTCACGCAATCACAACGACAGTAATAAAGCTCATGTTTGACGCGAGACGTATAGACTATAGAGCTTATTGTGTTACAGAGAAGACTCCAACGAGAATTATGTGACCAATTAAGTACGTATTGTAATCGGGTTCTGCACAAACAGCTGCCGAGAGCGAGATTTATTATGTTTGTCGGTGTTTGTTCAAGTTTTATTTAACTTGCTTAATGCTTAATGCATTTGCTATGCTTGGTTACAAGCTCCAGTTTGCCATGTGGCCATGCGGACTGGCAGTATTGGCGTGTATCTTGAAACATGTAACGTTTGAATTGGTGGCTAATGAACACTTAATCGGGTGTAAATCGCGTCCCCTTTAAGGAAAAAGTACAATTTTTAATATAAAATCACCTATTGGATTTTGGTTTGTAAAAATTCATAAATGTTATAGGGATAGGTACTAAACATACGGATTACATAAAAAACCTATTCTTTACTAGGTGCAATTTTGTCCTGTGAATACTTAAATTACGGTATGAACCATACAATAGTATTTTGTATGAGTAGACGTAATAAATACACCGTGTGTGGGCATTTGTCATCGTTTTAGTAAGGACACTATTTACTATTTGTACTCGTACTTTGCGGATGGCGAATGGCGCGATGGCGGTGCGGTGATGTAATACACAGAACATCTACGAAAAATGTGCCAGTTTATTGTCGTTTGCTGTAGCCTGTAACATAAATTGATAGTGATAAAATGCCCTTAACTTACGGAATGGTACGTGATCGAAGGGTAGATAGGTACGTGCCAGTGATCTCTACTGGCATACAAACACGCTTAATTTGATGGTAATCCTCATTGGGTAGGTACAATAATAATTCTTAGTTTTTGTGAAAAAAAAATTAAGGTAAATCTGCACTGAATTCCTCTCTGTTTACCGCAGCTGTTTACGACTTCTAAAAATACTGAGTTAATTTGATGACATGTACCTTTAGGTGATAAAATTTTTAAGGTCTCCCGCTGTTATCGTACTGCTTAGTACTAAATGAGGCATAATAAAGCGGGGCTGGCGCCGGCCGCAGACTCCGGACACCTCTGGAGGGGCGTGCTCCTCCCTCGAATTAAGTTAAAGGTAGCTTTCGGTTCTTAGCGACCGCGACGCGCGACCGAGACCTGCGACCATGGTCGCCTGTCGCGGGGCGACCCTAGGCGACCCTAGCCTTCGGATTTTAGCGACGGCGACGGCGACATCGTCACTCTTCCCGCAGTTTAACGGGTGACGGTTGTATTCTATTGCAGTACGATATGTCGGACAATTATTCCGCAGCTAGGAAAAAAGTTATTCAGCAGCTATTGGAGGATGAAGAAGATGATGATATTCTTATTATGCTATTCTAATGCTATCTATGCCTCCAGAAAAGAGGATAAGGATTGATTTTGTTTTTAATAACTAATTCTATTAACTTC
>DWPC01000004.1:0-21650 GCA_018251435.1 Oarisma aurantiaca
ATAGGTGAAAATGAAATAATTATATTACTACATATATAAAAAAAATATATTATTAAATAAATAATGTCATAAAATGTAAATAGATACATACTTTAAGATTATCATAGATTTAGAACCCTATGATAGAACTTCCGTTTTATGAATTTTTTTTTGCTACATGCAATGTCAATCAATTGTCATTGTCAAACCGGACCAGACAAGAGCATGACAGGGGCATATAGAATATTAAAAATACTTTTTGCAGCAGTTTTTGATTAAAATAAAAAGATTGCTAAAGGATAGAAAATAAGTTTACCAATTAGTCACTTTTATTTCTAATTAAATGTCATAATAAAATTATTAAGAGCGTGTGTAACAGTTACCTTTCAGCATGTATAAACGTAGTCTTTGTATTAACCTTACCAGTGTTAATTTAATATGTAAAAACTTCATCTTTCAAGAGTGAAAAGAAACATTGTTGACAAATTACAGTTACAAAGCACAGAGTTCTTTCTTAGAGCGTTTCAGTCTATGGTTTCTGTCCTTTACCTTTAATTAAAGAAATAAATAAATCCGTAGTCTGTGGATAATACTTACAGTGACAATGACATTGACAATTGACAACGTCACCGGTCCTTAGAGGTAGAGAGTGTAGGTACGAAATTTAATTAGTTATAGAGACTATGTAAAAATATGTATTATGTACATAATTATTATATATTAGGTATGTAAATAATTATTATTACGTATAATAATATATAATTATATGGACTAGGCCTACGGTATTTAGGTACATACGGTTACGATATTCACGTTCACGATATACGGTATTGTTTATTTTGTCAAATCAGCTATCCTACTCAATAATAATTTGACGCAATTGAAATATAGGTAATGAAATTTAAGTGCTTGAAATTAGTTACATTCGATGCAACAAATACATTACTTAAATTTCGGTTACCTCCTTGGAACCATTACGCAATTGTAGCTCGCGAGTATGGCTTTCAAGGAACGGAAATTGACGTCAAAAATTGCCTTCTGGACAGCTATAAAGTAATGCTTGAAAAACATCCCAATTTTGGAAGAAGTACAATATCCTGGAAGGAATGGTGGATCCAAATAGTCAAGATGACATTTAGAGGACGTCTTCCTGTTGACGCTAACATTGATAAAATAGCAGAGAGGCTAATTGATGAATTCAAAACTTCAAAGTGTTGGAGTAAAGCAGAGGGCAGTGAATCATTAATCAAATTATTGCAAAATGCTGGACTGTGCCTTGGTCTCATATCTAATACTGATCCTCGTTTACATGAAATACTGCACAATATAAATCTTGACAAGGTGTTTAAATTTGTAGTGACTTCATATGAGAGTGGCTATTGCAAACCTAGCAAAGAAATATTTGATTATGCTATAAGCCAGAGTGGTATGAGTATTAAAGGTTCAGAATGTCTCCATATTGGAGATGATGTGGAAAAAGATTACTACGGTGCCAGAAATGCTGGTTGGCATGCAGTTATTATTTCGGAGAGTTCAAAGGTTACTAATTCTGAGAACCCACCAGCTCTAGATCATGTGTTCAGGAGTTTAGAAGAATTAAGCTTATGTTTACAAGAAAACAAACTAAATCTGTAAAAATAATTATGAAGTATATAACCTGTACCTACTACTTATTACTTATTAATGTTATAAATCTTTATCCATAATTTTTATGTTGTTAATCAAAGTGTTAATAAATATTTAAACTATTTTCTTGTTTTACTGTAAATAAATTTGTAGTTGATGATTTGTTTTTATCATTAAAAAGACCTGTTTATGCTACAAGGTGGGCAAATCACCCTATTGGAAGATTATAATTATGTACTCTTATTTTTGCAAATGATGGCCAATTTCAAATCAGATAATATAATTTTTAATATTTAGAGTTGTTAGCACTGGTTAACCATAAATTCGAGGCCTGTGGGTTTATCCTTTGAACCATCGAAATACCGGTACAAAAGTATTATTTGACCGGTTTTCAATAAAAGTACTCTTTGACCGACTAGGCTAGGATTTTTCGATTACGTACGGTCTATTCAAACAAAATATTGTATCGCACGAGTGCCTTCCGATTGTCGGTTCAGACTTCAGACTATCGGAGAGAAAAATCGGAAATCTAAATTCCCAGCCTTATCCGGTACCCGGTACCTATTTCCCACAGACCACGGTTCCCAGTTCCCACATGTATAAGTTACTCTATGGTAGAATCATTCAATCATGAAATGGCGGCCGGAAAAAGGGGTACCAGACCACATAGAGCATAGAGAATCTTACTTAGTATGGTAACACAAATGTATGTATTACCATTATAATTGAAGAAAATTAAATCCTTTGTCTGTGAGAAAAATATTACGTTATATTTTGGCATGGAGGAAGTACTTATATTATTATTCGGACGATACTAACATGTTCACGTTATTTTTCCAAAACGATGAATGGTGAAAAAACATGTTCGAAAATAATTTGATATTACCTAGTGTGATAAATAAATCAATAAAGTTGTGTCATTTTTAATGAGGTCGCGTACTAATTTAAGAAAACAAAACCTTAAAAAATAAAAAAATCAATAGTCTATGTAAAGATTTTTTGTTCAAATTCAAGTAGACATTAAAATAAACTATGGAGGGGACAAAATCTATCTATATATAGAATAAACATAATAAAATGTAATTTTTAATTATTCGTCTTATTGAAATAATAATATTTTTAAGTAGTTACATAATATATGGTATTTTTTTAAATTGTATATTACATTGGCAGACATGAAATGTTGTCTTTGTCTTTGAGTTTTTTATTTTTATTTTCAATTTCGTTTGGAATTCCTGGCAACCCATGCTGGCAACACTCAGTCAAATTACTGCGCGTCCATGTCAAGAAATAAATGAAGAAAGTGAATTTTGATCTGTGTAATTCGGGATCAATATAAAATAAAAATGCCGAATCCTTATTGTAACTAGTGTAAATTGTGTTCATGATTTAAAGGAGTAATAAACACTTGAAATATCTTCGATAAGTTAGATTGATATGAACCCTACACAAGTAAAAGTGCTCAGTAAGAATACGCTGCAGTGAGGAGAAATGACGGGGCTGTCCTTTATCCTCGACTAAGTGAAGTGCGAGCTCGAAGCATCAGGGATTAATGAACCCTTGCTTTTTTATCATTATGTAGTGAAATTGATGTGAACTCGTGTGTTTTTTAAAGATTAGTGTTGTATTAAGTCTATTTAGTGTTATGCCGTCGAGATGATGTGGTTTTGTGCAGCGGTGGCGGCCGCGTTAATAGCTTTCCCGAGCGTTCGGGGAGAGCAAGTGCTGCTTCTCGATACAACTACCGAGAATACTCTCAGCTGGATTCGTTTTCCGTACGGTCCCCAGGCGAGTACTCCAGGATGGCTTGAAGAATCTTACACTAACTTTGAAAAACAGATTAACTGGCGCTCCTACGTTGTCTGTGATGTGGCCCATCATAACGTTAACAATTGGCTATGGACTCCATTCATCGAACGACGAAATGCAAATCGAATCTACATCGAAATTAAATTCACCATACGTGATTGCTCCTTGTTCCCTGGGAATGCATTAAGCTGCAAGGAAACTTTTAGTCTACTGTACTACGAGTTTGACGTCGCAACCCGTGAACTACCTCCTTGGGGTCCTGAAAGTTACAAACTTGTAGGCAGGATTGCTGCTGGAGAAGGGAGATTCAATACCAATTCTGAGGTTCATATCAACACTGAAGTCAAGAGTGTGGCTGTGACTAAAAGAGGTGTTTACTTTGCATTTAGAGATCAAGGCGCATGTATATCAATCCTAGCTGTAAAAGTGTACTTCATAACATGTCCAGAGGTGACAGTGAACTTTGCAAGATTCCCTGCAACTCCAACCGGTCGAGAGGTTACTGTCATTGAACAAGCAAATGGAACCTGTGTTGAAAATGCTGAAACTGCATCAGGTGAGGCTGCTCCTGTATATTTATGCAAGGGTGATGGAAAGTGGACCCTTCCTAGCGGATCTTGCAAATGCCGTGCAGGATATGAGCCGGAACCAGTTAACCAGGTCTGTAATGAATGTTCACCTGGTAAATTTAAATCTCATACTGGTGATGATCCATGCATTCCTTGTCCTGATTATTCAGAGTCCACGGCTTATGCTGCAGCAGAGTGTAAATGTGTTCCAGGCTTCTTTAGAGCTAAAAAAGATCCTAAAAACATACCATGTACACAGCCACCATCTGCTCCAGATAATCTTACAGTTACATTTGCTGACCAGTTTTCTATATCTTTAGCATGGCAGCCACCACATAAAACAGGGGGACGTACTGACATAACATACAAGGTTCATTGTACTAACTGTGGTCCCCATGTAGAATATAGGCCTGCAGCTAGTGGGCTTAACTCCACTAGAGTAACAATAGTAGGTCTGGACCCAGTAACTGAGTACAAGTTTCAAGTGTTTGCTTCTAATGGTGTCACAGAATTAACAGGAGAGCCTCCTAAAAAAATTGAGATAACTGCTGTTACTGAAGCATCTGTTGTTAGTATGGTGTCCAAATTGAGAGTTCTTAGTGTTGAAAGCGATAAATTATCTCTCACCTGGAACCCCCCTACAGTAGATTTAAAGGACCCAGACGATACAATTGAAAGTTATGAAGTAAAATGCTTCCCAAAAGATAGTTCTGAGAAGGGTGTAAATACAACACTTAAAATAACTAAAGAACCACAAGTTACAATTGTTGGCCTGAAAAGGGATACTGAATATGGAATTCGAGTAAGAGCAAAAATGAAAAGAGGTTGGGGTGATTTCAGTGGAATAGTATATGCACGTACTAGCTCTGTGCCTGAGACAACTTTTGTGGGAGAAGAAGAAGGTGCACGGGTCCGTGTATTAGCAGGAGTCATGGTTGCTGTTGTGGTTCTTTCTGTGGTTGCAATAATAGCTACAGTCCTTTTCTTGCGTTCACGTTCTGATGATGAATGTGATAAGAAACAACCAAATGATTGCAATGCTTTGAATTATCGAAATGGGGAGGTGTATACTGGTCCTGAACGGCCTACCAAGACAAGCAGTAATGCCACTACACCATTATTTGCTGGCACAGGTTCTAGAACCTATATTGATCCACATACATATGAAGATCCCAATCAGGCTGTTAGAGAGTTTGCTCGTGAAATAGATGCATCATGTATAACAATAGAAGCAATTATTGGTGGTGGAGAATTTGGTGATGTTTGCCGTGGGAAACTTAAACTTCCAGCTAGTTGCGGGCAAGAAATTGATGTTGCAATTAAAACACTCAAACCTGGATCCACTGAGAGGGCTAGGAGAGATTTTCTGGCAGAAGCATCAATAATGGGTCAATTTGAACATCCCAATGTAATATTCTTGCAGGGTGTAGTTACAAAGTGTAATCCAATCATGATTATTACTGAATTTATGGAGAATGGTTCATTGGACACTTTCTTGCGAGCCAATGATGGCAAATTCCGAGTTCTGCAATTAGTAGGCATGCTCCGTGGAATTGCAACTGGCATGCAATATCTTTCTGAGATGAATTATATACACAGAGACCTTGCCGCTCGTAATGTACTTGTCAATTCTCAGCTTGTGTGCAAAATTGCAGACTTTGGCTTATCTCGAGAAATAGAATCTGCAGCAGATGGAGCTTATACAACTCGTGGAGGGAAAATACCTGTACGATGGACTGCCCCTGAAGCCATTGCTTTCAGGAAGTTTACCTCGGCCAGTGATGTCTGGTCTATGGGTATTGTTTGTTGGGAAGTCATGAGCTTTGGAGAGCGTCCTTACTGGAACTGGTCAAATCAAGATGTAATTAAATCAATCGAAAAGGGCTACCGTTTACCCGCGCCGATGGACTGTCCCGAAGCAGTATACCAGCTTATGTTGGATTGCTGGCAGAAAGAACGCACCCATCGACCTACATTTGCCAGTATTGTCAAGACTTTAGATAAATTGATCCGTTGTCCAGACACGCTAAGAAAGATAGCACAAAATCGATCCGCCGATCCACTTGCCGGTGACACGCCAGATTTGATACAATTCTCGTCTGTCGAGGAGTGGTTGGAGTGCATAAAAATGTCACGTTATATTGAAAAATTCCGAGCTGCTGATATTACTGACATGGATGCTGTTGTTGACCTCACAGTTCATCAGTTGGCAGCATTAGGTGTCACCCTGGTGGGACATCAGAAGAAAATTATGAATAGCGTGCAAAGTATGCGTGCGCAAATTCGTGTCAGTGGCCCTTATGGTTTTCTTGTTTAATGTTTCATATAATTGCTGTGTATGTGAATGAGACCTTAAAATGAAGACTTTCAAGTGGAAGTTGTGTACCACAATGACGTTAGTTAAATGCAAGTTTACATTATGAACTTAATGCATTTTGTATATTTTTCTATAAAAGAACTGTCATAGACTTAGCCATAGAATTAATGACAGAGATATCTTTTCTTAGATGATAAGGAAAATTATTCAAGTATGCTGTCTATAATAATATTATGTATACAAGTTTTTTTTTTGTATTGATGTTTTTACTATTAATAAGGCAACCCAATTAAATGCCTAATTTGAAATGATCTGTACGTAAACTATTGGAATGTTAGGCCACGTTATTCTTAACCCCCATTCAGTAAAATGTACTGGTTGAAAACAGAGCTTTATTAAATTACCGTCTTTAAGTGTTGTACAACGAAATCAATGCCATTAGGTATTATTATTGATTACTAACAAAATTTACAAATATTTATTTAGTTCCTTACTAGCCAGTGTTAGTGTTTTACTTTTAAAATTAATTTATCTCTGACTGATTTTTAATTATTTTTAAATGTATCTACCTACTATTTGGTATGTTGCATGAAAGTCTGATACAAAATTGATAAAGAATGTCCCTAAATAATTCTTACTATTATTACTTTTAATGTGTGGGTTGTCACTAAATTAAGGAGCAAATAGGCATTAAAGTACCTAACATTTTATTCCTGACTGAAAATCAATCAAAAATTGAAAATAAACATCAAATTACACTCATTAAGTTTTCTCTAAATCCGTCTCATGATGATAAACATTCCGAGCAGTAAATAACTTTTTATCTAATTAATATCTTAGGTAGCAAAATTCTCTGTAATAGTTATTTTGTGTTATTATGTTAAAAAATTAGGTTTATAGAACTAGTTTTTAATACTCATGCTTTTTGCTAAGTTGGCATTTAGGATGTCTACAAAAATGATTGTGATGAAACAAAGTACTTAATAAACTTGCCACAGCCACACATTAGTTTTGTTACATATTTAATCACTTAATTTTTTATGTACATAAGAATAATTTTAGTTATACCTAATTATAATTTTATAATACCTACCTACAATCTAAAGAGTAGACATCTAACAATTTCCACCACACTCAACGCCGTCGAAATACTAAGTAGTAATAATTTAAGCCATTTGATAAAAAGCAAATTTCTTACGACGCGCCGTTACAAAATTCTGTACGACAAAACCGTTATTTGGTTTATTTATGTTCAACATCTTCTTCCTTCATGCAGACATCCCTGAAAAGCTGTGTTAGTTTGAAATAAAAAAGTTTAGTCATACTTGTGACGTAGAAGATGGGGCTCATTCTAAAGGACTGAGAGCCAGATTAGACTTTCGAGTGAAAAGTTGAAAACTTTTTGTTTCTGCTGAGTTTCAAATGAGCCACAGGATAGGAGTGAATAAAAACTGGAGTATGCAAGATGTTCCATAAAGGAAATCACACATTATTGTGCCCTTAAATATTAAAGCTACAGTTTTGTAGTTGAAATAAATAAAATAACGACAGCTTTGAAAGAGTGCATAAAGTTTGAGTATCATTCTGTATAAGATTTTCTTTGCATTTAATAAAATATAATAACTCGCCATGTAAAACTAAAAACTAATATAGGACATGTCATTGTATTCTTCCAAGTTTTACAATATTCAATGCATGAAGCATCAATTGATTGGTTTTCATTTTCATTTAATAGTACCGTTTACTCTTGATACGTGCTAAATTGCAGAAGCACACAATATCGAAACGACATCCACATGAGTCGCTGTCTCGGTTCTCTGGATGAGTCAGACTCGGTAATTGTTTCCGTACTGATATACTTCCGCGAGCCGCATTTTTCGAGCGTTACTCGCTTTTTTTTTGTTTTTTTTTTCGAGTGAAGTACAAAGTCTGCTCGGATGGCGTGTTTTTCGAGGTACTTTTATTTAGATTCCCTTACTTGGAACAATTTATAGACGTAGTTGAGTACGTTATACTTACTGCCAATATAGTTATAAGAGCTTCGCTTATTATTCGCCGCTTTTGATGTGAGTGGACGGAAGAATGTGATCTGTTAAGATAAGCAATGCGAATATTTGACTTTGCTAATATTGTATCAAAATTTAATAAAGCAAAGCGATATATCATTAATAATCGTGTATATTGCGTTTTATTGGATATTAATATTAAGCGATTGACTTATTCATAATTATATTATATCATTTAGTTAAAGACTGCATAATTGGCTAAAAATATATTCGCCGTCATTAAATCAACACGTTTAGGTATATTAATATGTGCCCATTATTTTTATACCTATCTACATGATAAACACAGCATTGATTGTACATAATACATTATGAATATGGAAATGATAAGTTGTATTGGGTGACTTGACAAAGGCCGCCGACTTGTACAAAAGTATTGTGTCACGTGTATTCGAGGAGTACATAAAAAGTGAATGTAACTCAATACAAATTCTAGCACATAGAATATGCCGGTGCGGCTTTTGTGGCAAGCATATGCTCAATGTGTCGGGTGGCGGCTTAGTCCGGTTTCAGCTTAAAAGACAATACATACCCACTAAATGACTAACATTCGTGACATTCTAATAATTGAATTGATCATAATAATTTCTCTTCTGAAATATGAAATAGTTTAAAT
Organism: Oarisma aurantiaca; assembly: GCA_018251435.1. NCBI lineage: Eukaryota > Metazoa > Arthropoda > Insecta > Lepidoptera > Hesperiidae > Oarisma > Oarisma aurantiaca. The sequence continues at coordinate 8,983 of DWPC01000004.1, forward strand.
AACATGATTTGACTTTGTCCCTGCTGAATATCTTTACTGTAAGTCTGTTTCTTAAGCTGAGCGCTGTTTATTAAGTTTATTCAATTTTTAATGAAAAGTTATTGTTCTGTTTTTTAGTTTCCATATATAAATAAATGAACCATCTCAGCAAATTACATTTTAGTATACCTACCGCGACCTGCTCAAAATTACTCATATGAAGCCCAAAGTACAATCACCCTTCACATTATTACGTTGCTAACAATCGTAAATCGAACTATATTGTCATTGATTTTCTTTACAATTGTTCCAGGCTTAGCATAGTGATCATTTAGATTATGTTGCTTCCTACGTTACGTTATCGACATTATCGGTTGATTGCCGGAGACCACGGGATGGTCATTTATTAGTAAACGATAATTGAATTTCACTGATCCGCAAGTTGTTTAATTAAATTCGAAGGATTAGGTTACATGTAGGTATCAGTGACTAACAGTTGCAAGGCTCCTGTATTATGATTATGTACGTTGCTGGACTAATTCAATTGTATCTTACTATGAACAGATAATTGAAATTAGAGAAATAATCAAGGATGTTAATTTAATCATGGAATAATTTGTAATACGTAACAATGAGTTAGAAACAAATTAATTCAAAATATTTTCGCATTGGAAAATCTGACGATGTAATTATGATTTTCGATCTTTGCAACTTTGTTTGTACTTGCCTATCTTAATCTTATCATTATTTCATTCATCTTTGTCTTTAAAATCTTTCCTATGGCAGCATTATACTAAGTCAGTTCTTAATTATTTTGTTTCGGTTTGATTTTTGATAAACGTGTAACATTATTTATTATTGAACCCCATTTATAAATCTTGCTCATTATTGGTACGTGTTGTGTGTTATTACTACTGTCTACAAAATCGCATTTGAGATTAATTTACAAATGTGCACTTGAAATATTTTCGTTTATAAGAAACTTTTATACTTACCCAATTTATTTCTAAGAAAAATGGCTGAAATGTTTTTATACGTTTATTGATAATTACTTATACACCATGGTTAAATAAGTTTTATACAGCGTGCATAGTAATAAGCAAAAGTATGTTTGTATTGAAATACGGTAATGGTAGAGCTACTGAATAATTTTATATTCGTAAAACGTATATTAGTAAAACCCAATCAATGTAATTTTGTAGGTCATAGTCCAGATTTTCTGATTCGAGTTATTTCCGTGTTTGAGCTTTGAAATATACGAGTATGTTTAGTTTTATTATAGTTACATTAATATTGACTTACAGTCTTTAGTGCCATCGTCTCATACAATAGTATGTCATGTATGATTTTGCATCTATTTAAGTGTAATAATAAATTATGTAGTTTTGTCGAAACTGTTCTGCAATAATTTGCATTTTATTAATGTAATAACATACTTCGATAGTTAAGAGCAAAAAAATTCTACAATGATACTGGTCAGTACGATTTCATAAACGCCGAAATAACCATTAGTCGTAACTTCCAATATGACTGTGTCTATTCTATAATCATCTATAATCTATAATCATCGTTGTGTAAACCAGTATCGTGGTAAAATTCATGATAAGTTAAAATGAAATCAATAAAATAAATAAATTAATGTTTAACATCATACACAGGTAAAACTAGCACTCAGTTGTACAATGGAAAGCAATATTAAAACACCAATTTTGATCACATTTCACATTAGCAGTAATGGATATCTATATATTATGTATACATAAGTATATTGAGAGGTCAAACACATTATTTATGACCTTTTTTATTTTTAAAAATTAGCTAGAATGAATTGAAAAAGATTTTTGATACATTGGACATAGAAGAATGTGTAAGATAGTTTAAAAGTATTAAAGTCCAGTAATCTGAATTAATTGTCTAGGATAGTGCCACGTCAATGTTCTTTGGGGATATACTTAGAAAACAAGTATCATAAGTCTATTAGCCTTTTGTGTAGATTTATTACATTTGTGGACGTTTGTGAAATTTGCTGAAGTTTTGGTAATGTAATGTAGGGGTTGATTAATTGAAGAGCTTATTCTTTCGCTACCGATTTATACTTTAATCTTAATTGTGTAGAGTGGAAATACTTAATGCTAAATTAAATGTTGTACATTGTGTCTCCGATAATAATTATTACGCCTAAAGCAATAATTATGCCTCTCTTAGACGGTTTTGAGTTTTAATTTTCTTAAATGGATTAAGTTATTTCCCTTCACGAATCTAGTTGAAACTTTCCTCATCGGCCAGCCTTGTGACTTAGTGTTTTGTAATTGTTAATTGAGACTAGTGTAAGGATATCGACATGTCCTTATTGCCAATTATATTTAAGTTGGATGAATTTAAATTATTTTAGTATTGTTTGTATATATATGAAAAAATTAACGAAACTAGCCTCATTATCTCGTTGACTTTTATTTTAATGTAGTAAACGCATTGAAGACCGATGTGGAGAGAATAAAAAATTTACAACACATGTGATACGTCGAGATTTAGAGCCATATTCTTAAATAAATATTTAGTCTTAACATTTGCTTACGCAAGTAAAGTAGGACAATTTATCGTTTATACTGAAAACAATGGATTAGTTGAACCGTAGTAACACCAATCATAGCCTAATTAACTGTAATTCATAGAATGATCTTAGATTTATTTATAAGATTTTTTATATTATAGAGTTTGCAGGAGCGTATATTTTTTTGCCACGTGAGGGACTTGTAAGTAGGTACATCCGTTTGAGTTTCATGTAGTACAGCGAAGACACTGTTAGGATAGCTAATTTGAATAAGATTGATATGGTATATGATTGTGGTTTGCAGATGTCCCTCGATACAGTTACGATTTTATTGAACGCTCCTGCAGATAGTATACAGACGTTATAGAGTTTAACTTAGGCAGTTTTAAATTTTTAAAATCGGTTTAGATAAAAAACGATAAAAGTGTAAGCTTGGCTATAATTTATGTAATAAACTATTGATACATTAAAATGAGTGTTTATTTCACGACTTCTTCGGTTTGTAATTTATTTTTGAACAAAGAAGGTACTCCATCTTTGGTGAATTTTTTAAATTTTATTTAAACTCCATTTGTTTTTTCATTTATCTGTTTCTGTTATTATATACTATTTAATGTAATTTAATAACTGACTAATAATTTATTAAACATAATGGTGTGGAACACAATGCGAAAGGCTGTCTTTGATTATGGTTTTATCAGGGTCAATCAGACAACACAAATAACATAACTTACAATAACATTAGCACTCGCGGGAGCGACAGCTGTATGACAATACAAAAAGTACTCTGGAGCCTTCCGAGCATCACTGTCACTAGCGCCTCGCAAAGGTCAGCGGTAAGACAGGTAACCAACCAGTAACGGCGTTGCCCGCTATTAAATGTTAGGTACTAGTACTAAACAACACACATGCTATAATATCCATTATTATTCAATTTATTAACTAACTCTTCACGCGTATAGTCCAGGGGTTGACAAGAACAACATCTGCAGATTATGTTTTGTTCAAATTATTCGGTTACTTCAAGTAGAAGATCTCATGACAGCAAAACCAACGGCTTTTTTAGGAGTTTTCCGGTCTCTTAATATTCTATGTTTATGTTTTCTATGTAAGTATACCTACTAATTGTCGCTCGCCTAGACTAGTCCCTCCCAAATAATTTGTCCTTTTTTTACCTATGAGGTAAAATATTATGTACATAATTATTATACATTTTATTATAATAACTGTTCATTGAATTGTGCGGCACAATGCACAAAGTTCATAAAACTTTATGTGCTTTCCATAGAGCGAAATACTATAATATGTCGTCTGTGCATAACTTTTAACATCTGTGCGTTTCTGTCAAGTGTCATTCAAATTGTCAGTCTTGACATTGCTATGATGTCATTCATTTTATCATTAAAGTCAATACAATTGAATTGATGAATCAAATCAAATCAATTGGTTATACGTTGGCATTAATGCCGTATTGGCAAGGTTTTTTTGTTATTATTGTATTTATCCTCTCTTAGAAAAAAATCATCATTGACCATGGAACCAACTAGTTCGTGACGAAAACTGTATTCATACTTGAAGAATAAACTGTGAGATTTTATAAGGGCTCGCGAATAAACATGTCAGTGTAGTTTTCGTTTAAAAATTTGCGATGTCTTTTCTCAACAAACAATCAGAGGCTGATGCCGATAGAGCTCTATTAGTGAAGAAAATATTAAGCGCTGCGTTCTACGCCCTTGCGTCTTTTATGATAACAGTTGTGAATAAAACTGTTCTGACTACCTATGCCTTTCCATCGTATCAAGTTTTAGGTCTGGGCCAAATGGTGGCGACCATTTTTGTGTTATGGACCGGTCGGTACATGAGAGTAGTGCAGTTTCCTGCTTTAGACGGTAATGTGGCACGTCGAATATGGCCACTACCTGTGATTTACTTGGGAAACATGGCAACAGGTCTCGGCGGAACGAAAGAGCTCAGCTTACCCATGTTTACAGCACTCCGACGCTTCAGCATCCTCATGACAATGATCCTTGAGAGGTTTGTGCTTGGAATAATAGCTTCATGGCCTGTGCAATTCAGCGTGATGGCTATGGTTGGTGGAGCCTTACTGGCGGCTGCTGATGATGTCACATTTTCCTGGTCTGGCTACACCCTGGTTTTGCTAAATGATGCATTTACAGCTGCAAATGGAGTGTACATGAAGAAGAAACTTGATTCAAAAGAGCTTGGCAAGTATGGTCTCATGTATTATAATGCCTTATTTATGGTAGTACCAGCAGCATTAGTTGCCTGGCAAATGGGGGACTTGGACCGCTCTGCAGAATATCCCCATTGGAATGACACTCTCTTTTTGATTCAGTTTTTAATGTCTTGTGTTATGGGGTTTGTGCTTTCGTATAGCGTTATGTTATGTACACAATACAACAGTGCCTTAACAACCACTATCATTGGATGTTTGAAAAATATTTTAGTAACTTATTTAGGAATGATCATTGGTGGAGATTATGTTTATTCATGGCTCAATTTTGTAGGCTTAAATATAAGTGTGTTGGCAAGTCTTTTGTATACATATGTTACTTTTAAACGTAAGCCAACAACACACCTTCTATTGAATGAAGCAAATGCAAAAGTTGATACAGTGTAAATTTTGAAGCAATATTTGGTCAAGTTATTATAATTATCTGGCTATTTATTTTAGAGTAATTGAACATGAAAATGGGAGCCAATAATCATAATGTTATAAGGCTTTTGGCACATCCGTTATCGCTAGACTTTATTATTGGTAATTTGATAATGGGTATATGTATTGAAAATTCACTATAACATTGAGCAATTTATTAACTGTACAGTATCTAAACCATGGTTTAACATTAATTTAATTTTAATTTTGTACTTGATCTGTGGTATTTGCTGATTACCTTGCTGATTACATTAATTAAAATGTGAACTTGATGATTTAGGTTAATTATTAATACATAATAACTGCCAAATTTATACATTATTGTGAGCATCTTGTAGCAAAGTGGATATTTTTGTATGTTTGCAGTCTGTTTTACATTATTGTGGCTACAGCAATCAATATTACTTTAAGATTTATTTAATACAAATACTAGGTAACAGTATGTAACATCAATTGTAATTATTTAAATTATTATCTTATATTAATTTGCAGACTTTGCAGTCAATTGATAAGGTTTTTGTTTTTCCAATTAACACTGTTTATAAAATTTTCATATGGTGATAATCAGTAGAAGTGGTTAATTAGTCTCTAGCTAATTTATTATATTGATTATTATATAAGTATATATATATATTTGGTTTAAGAAGAAGCAAAAAAGAACCATTCTATTTTTTCAAAGTGCAATATTATTAGTACACAAGGAAGAAATGTTTTGTATGAATAAATCTGCACACTAATGCAAAAAGCAATACTTATGTATACATAATATATCGATAACTCACACTTTGATACAAAGCTGACTTACAGTGAGTATATTATTTAGATATAATTATGAACAAATTTCAGTTAAATACATACGCAAAACAAAGAGTTAACAATTCACACATTGCTATATACTTGCATTTTAGACATCTTACATTTACAATGTGTCTTGTAAAAAACAACTACCTAATTTTTGAATTTGTTTAATATGTGGGCTTCCATTCATGAAATGGATATGGATAGTTTAAACTTGAAACTTGATTATGAAAATCTCTTACATACACATAGAATTGGATGGATCCACTGTGTAAGACAAATTAAAGTAATTTTGTATGGCAGCCCATATGGAAGTATATAAAATTTAAATATTCTCTGCCCAGAAGTACACAAATATTGCCAACCCTTCCAAAGGAGGGATCTAATCTATTGATTAGAAATTGTCTCTATTGTGCATTTTTAATTCCGAAGAGCGGAAATTTATCATAAAAGTACAAATATCATCTTTTAATATTATAATGTGCCTCTTTTATTGAAGATAAAAGCAATATCGGTTAAATTATGTGCCTACTTAATAGGTATTTTAAATTTACCTTATATTAACACATGTAAGAAGTGTTACTTTCATCAAATTTTCCATAAAAGTCTATGTGTTTATATTGAATTATTTATGTGTTAGCATTTGCTATAAGTATTTTGTACAAGTATGGCTTGAAGTTTTAATGTCACAAACTTGAAGAAAATAAAGCATGTTTTTATGAACGTGCAATAAAGAATTAAGTGAGTATATTTTGTATGTATACTCATGACATAAAGACATCTTTGTTTGTTTCAACAATCTTATCTCAGAAACTATTGATTCAAATCAAGAATCTTTTTGTGCGATAGATAACCCATTTATTTAAAGAAGGCTATAGATAGATAGATGATCACATTACGACCTATAGTAGCCGAGTACATATTAATGAGATACTAAAAATGGGGATAAATTTTGGGCTAGGTAACTCTACGCCATGTGTGTATTAAAATTTACCTACATTTTCAACATACTTATCTCGCTATGGTAGGTATGCTATGGTACCATTTATAGTTAACTTACAATAGTTACACTTTTTGACGCCAATGGTTTTATTGTGCCTAATATTTATTTAGTGTAAATACTCTAATAAAATAAACTTGTTCCCAGTCAGCAATGCGGTGATGCTTGATGCTTTATACTTAGTCTCAAATTTGTTTTAGGCTTCAATGAAATGCTCTTACGCCCGTTTTTATCTACATTTCCTTTGAGTTTAGGAACAAAGGCAACAATTTATAGGTTTCATTTAAGGTTTCATGTAGTTACATCATATCATAGGCCTTACTAAAAAGGGTTTTTTGATGAAAGCACACGGTTAGGGCTGAAACTGCGTTAATCGGGCGCCCGGGTTCCGTCGTGAGGAGGCGAGTACCGTTGCGTGTTTACGTAACACTTGTATGGAACCACGTGGCTACCCGCTTGACGCAGTTTCGGCCCTTTTAAAATTCATAAAACAGCACTGAAACACTGAGAACAATTTAAAATTAATATTTAATTTGCCAATAATAATAAGGATGTAGTAAAATTATTTACTATACTATGTCAAAAAATTATTTATCAACACCGTATTCTAAGTTATAGTATATACAATTATGTATATAATTTAAATATTTAATTTAAGTAGATAAAAAAAATTAAGCAATAATAAAATTGTCAATGCGTTAAATTATGTGCCTCTTTGTATAATTAAGTTAAATAAGACACATACTTACCTACCTATCTACTTAAGGATATGATTAGTGTATGTTCAGTTAAAAAAATATTATTGCTTTTTAATTTGGCAATGAGAGGTGCAAACTTATTTGTCTTTGCTTATAAAATACACATTGTTTAACCAAGATAAAGCACTCATATGGTACATGCCTGTATTTTTTATCATACCGTGTCTTAGTGGAAAATCCTAAGATTTACCGAATGAAAGGGGAAAAGTTTGAAATGTGTGTAGGTATTATTACAATTCCTATTTTTGGAGTTGGTACCTAATAGGTTTTACAGATAACGTTAAGTAAGAGTAAGAACTTTATTGTAAGTAGGCACTTTGGCTATTACCGTATGCATATTGGCACAGAATTGTAAGAATAACCTTCTGTTACAAGTTATCATTATTTTGTCATAATATTTATTGATTATCACATTTAATTGATTGTGAATGTAGAGGTAACTTGAAATAACACATTATTTTACTAATTAACACACAGGTTTACCTTCCATGCAGGTACCTATGTCTGTACGGGTCGCGATAAATTATATACTTTTTTATCGGTTATACTTAATATTAATATAAATATAATATTATTAGATTTGAAGCTCGATTTATCCCTATCCTGACATTGAGGCCGTTGACAGATCCTACCGAAATGAGCCACGGCTTAGCATTTTGATAGGAAGCCCCGTAAATATAATAAGTACTTACTTATATAAATGTTTGAAATAATTTTCAGGATATAAAAATAACCAGTTTAATATCAAGCAATTTAATTTCATGCTTTGTACAGGTACATTCGATTGTAAGTATATGGTGATAACGTTAGCATTAATTGTAATTTTAGTGTCGCGTTTGCTGTAGGTACATATTATTATTATCTACATACATGCATACATAAGTAAGTAATTACTAGTTTCTAGAAGAAATATCAGAAATGATTCTAAATTTTTCATGGTAATTTTTGGCCAAAACTTTGGACTTCTTGTCTTGATATTTTATTATTTTATATAATCTTAAAATTCTATTATAAGATTAGAAACTAAACAGAGTAGGTATACATATACATTTAATATTATTTAACATTTAGATTATTTACGGCCTCACAATTTTAAGTCATGATAACGGGACATGAAAACATTACTAGGTTAATGCATAATTTATCGAATCAGTATCGTTTATTACAATTCGCGGTATATAAGTAAAAACTATACTCATGAAGTGTATTATCTTTTTTGTTTTATTATCAAAACAGGATTATTTAATAGCTAATATTAATGTGTGTTAACACTATGAGTAAACATCCAGTTTAATTATTTAACCATTGCTGTGATTATCGCCTTTCATACCTAATATAAAAGTTTACAAGCTTAAATATCGTTATCATAACAATTCATAAAAATATTGAATGTATAGTTTGAAGGTGAGATAAAAAAATGGTCTAAGATAGGTTAGATAGTAAATTTTTTGAAATAGAAATCTAGTGAAGACTCATTTAATGATTCAATCATTCCAATATTACTCAATATACTTAACTGCGATAATTTAAACTACGTGCTATGCTCGGTGTCACCAATGTCCTTGGGTGACTGTTGCTTAACATTTAGTCGTTGGTGTACGTGGTCATTAGTACTTCGTAATGTGTAAAGTACTCACGGTTTATAATTGCTACTTACATATATTTCAACTTACATACTTATGGTCTTATAACTTATGGGTCATCGTGGTCATGATGAGATACAACCAGAGGTCTCACCGAAATCACAACCCAAAAACAGTAGGTACCTATCAAGCATTAATCAATTATTAAAATTTTGCTAATTTTCGTGCCCAAAATGTGTTTTATATTACGGCCCCTAAAAGGTCAAAGCTATAGGCCAAAGATAATGATTAGGACTATTTATCTTAAACGTTACGTTTTGATATCTTCACAATATTAACAAAGTATTTTTGGGAAACCTTAGGGGTGCTTTATCTTTTTATTTTACACTACATTATTGCCACAAACAAGCAATTTATTTATTTGGGTATACAATGATTTATCAACATTGAAATTTCATACTGGTTTTTTAAATGTGTAAGTACTACATATAGGTACCTAATAATATCATTTATTTTTAATTATAATATTAACGTAACGAGTCCGTTAACAATAAAATAAATTGTGACTATGTATATGAGAATTATATTTATAAAGTCATAATTATCATAAAATGTTAGGATTTAGTTTTAGATATGTCCATAATTCGCGGGTGATGGTTTAAAATTATTATTTAAAAAGTAATATTATATCAATGTCCTGAAACATAATATGCATATTGGCATAATATTACCAGCTGCTTTTTATTTAATCTAAGTTTATGTTATGTAAATTTTAGATAAGTGGTAGGTACTTTGCTAAAACTAATAATTGAACCTATGTAGGTACATTAAGTCTTGTATATTTTCAAATACTTGCTAAAAGTTCGGTGTGCTTTAAATCATGATCTCACACACTCTATCATGCAGATATACAGATCATCAATAGTGTGTATTATTATTTAGGTACACTTCTATAGGTACTAATATTAATAAGATATACATAAAGTAAAGGGAAATTGTAGAATTGCCTTTTTTCTTCTGGAACAGTCACCTCTGTAAATGAAATAAGACTGTTAAAGAATTATACCATTTCGATTGATATATTGCACTGAACTTTTAGGGAAGATCGTAAGATTCGTAAGATAATTATACATTTATTATTATATCCAAAGAAATATGGATGGAAGTATATGGATAGGATATGGATAATAATGGAAATATGGATAGGTATGACATGTGAAAGCGCTGGTAGCAAGAAAGTCCTTTCTATTTCGAATACTTTTTTTATAAGAATATTAGGTAATTAAGTTTTGGGTGTCAAATCAATACTGGAGTATTGTATACACACATAGATATATGTAATATGTAGTATTATGGATACTTTACTATCGATTTCATTTTAGAGCAAAATGAAAACAACCATAATAATCATCGTAACGAAAGGATTTTGACAATTTAGACGATCAAAAAAATTATAAATGGATAAGTGTTATTGATACGTATTTTATATATTACTGAGAGTCCAACCAATTGTCTGCAACTGTACCTACGGTATTATCTTATTTACCTATTGGATTAACACATAATATGCCTCAGTTCATATTTTGGCAAACATATATAAATGGAATATATATGGAATCCTTGGAGATATAGGTACTAATACTATACTATATCTGTTCGTAATTCGTAGGTATACTATTTTCCTTATAATCAACAATGTCTAAGAAAAATGTTTAAAGCATTTATGTAGTTTGGCATTTAGGTAGGTACGCAAAGTTATTTTGCAATATTCATACATACCCAAAAAGACAAGTCAGTTAAGAAAAAAAGCTTGAAATAGCTTTTCTGGCATAATTCCTACCTTGTAATAAGCTTTTTTGAGTAGGTATATAAATTTAATGTTGTTTTATGTTATCCTTAAATACTTAATCACACATTTAACAAATAAAACTTATTTGGCGTAACATTTTTAAAATTAAATGTTCTTTTTATTACGATTGCCACAGTAGGTATTTAGCGACGTCATTTGTGATCAAATTAATTTTGGAGGCTTTCTGCTTATTGTTTGTGTAAGATATTATGATTGTGTAGTAAGAGTTTGGCAATATAGGTACATATATAATACATATTTTAACAGTGTACCTAAGTATTTCGGTTCCTTATTATTACCAAAATTCTTCTGTGAACTTATATGTATACTATGATGATATCTACTTGTGTACCCTAGAAGCCATATTATTTTGTAAAAAAATTTCAATGTATGAATAATAAAATTATACAAATAAAATAGAAATGAGTTTTATTGCAATAACTATAGAATCCTACCTATCCCATAAATGCTGGCTTTTTTTATTAATTTAATTAGAATCAATAGGTAGGCGGACAAGAGTAGGTAACGACTATGACTAACAATAACTTTTTAAGGTACCTACCTACCTATAAGTACTTAAATCCGTGGTCTGTAATTAAATTAATGCTTAAACTTGTACAAACATAGTGCTTAAATTAATGAGTAGGTACTTATGTACTGTCCTTTTAGCTGACTTTAATTTTGATCGTGTGGTGAGTGAAAGCAGCTCTTGCCATTCAGAAGATAGGTCTCTAGTGCCTGTACGGTCTACTACTCGTTTCCGATAACGTACCTATTACGATTCAGCCCGTGCCAACAATACCGAGCTGTCTCTGTAAATAAATTACCTACTACTACTGATAATTTATAAATGCGAAAGTAACTCTCGTCTGTCTGTGTGCACGTTTTTTACATTATTTTATACAGTGACCGAGAAAGGACATAGGATATTGTTTATCCCGAATATCTCACGGGAACGTAACGATGCTATAGTAACTGCAGATTCTGTAGATAAAGTACTCTCTGCTGTAGATTTATTTGAAACCTCCATGTTTGAACGCATTATGTAGAATTAATTATTGATAATAGTATTAATAGTAATATTTGAAATGGAACGCCTTCAGAGACCATCATGAGTTCATCATTCATCATGAGTCATGTCATGAGTTCAGTATATTATAAAGTACTCTGTGCATGAGACTGACTTAAGTGACGGCTGTGACCATGTGACGGTTGACTTGACAGTCCGTCCGTGTAATGTCAAATCCACGGATTTAGATTTAGTACAAATCCGTGGTCTGTGGTCAAACTTATGCGGATGTTATAAAATATAATTATTGTGAAAGTTTGTATATTACTTTGTAAGCTTGTATGTATGTTTGGTTCTCCATCACGCAAAAAGGAATGAAATAAATGAGTGGATTTAGTTGAAATTTGGTGCACGGAATGTTCACAACCCAGAATAACACAATATAGGAAATATATACAGAATAA
>DWPC01000005.1:0-21454 GCA_018251435.1 Oarisma aurantiaca
AGTTGAGCGGTTATCGAATTGAGATCTATCTTCAGCTGATCCCAGCTTTCTTGTAGCACTTTTACGTCATTACGTAGACCATCCTGTTCTTCGGGTGGTGTATTGTTTAGAGCCTTCTTGAAAGCTTCCTGCAATACGACTAGCAAATGATGTCCTTCAGTCATGCGGTTACTAACAAGTTTTACTGTTTCAAGCTTATCTTTAGTGGTATCGATATCACCAACACCAATCGAATCTTGCACAGTACCATGCGCTGTCTCCAACCATTGTTGAAGCTCTTCCTTTGCGTTTATGAACTCGGTGTGATCTGACAAATTCTTTTCTCCGTTGGAAACTAGTCCTTGGATCTTTGTTAATAGAGATGTGTACTCGGTTTGCAAGTTAACTGTCTTATCACGGACCCACGCACATGCGCTGAGTTCCATAAGATTTTCACATCTGTCATTGAGTTCTTCAAGAACATGTTTGTTGGCTAATGCTTGGGCTAGTAGATCCTGTAATATAAATAAATAATATTTTAATTTAACAGTTTAAGTATTTCATTTCTTATTTTTTTATCAATTAATAAACAATAAGTATTATTAATATCTATTAAGTATCTACTTACGCGACATTTTTCTAAGTACTCAGGTGTAATTTTGTCGACTTTTTGCACCGTGTTTAACTTTCCATCAAACTCCTTTACCCATTTGCTCATCTTCTCTGAAGTCTCTATGAAGTCGGACCAGGCCGATAGACATTTCTCTAATAGTTTCTTGGTATCCTTGCAGATATGCTGCAAGTTCTCCCATTCGACCTTCAGTTGCTTAATTTCTTGATTTATGTTGTCCTTGCCTTCGTTACCTGTCGTTTGTAAAACGGCTTCGCTCAATTTAACCGCCTTTTGAAGTAGGGCCTCTCCTTTCGGAAGAGAAGTTATGATTTTGTTGACATTCTTGAGTTTCTTTTGTACTTCTTCCTTCTCTCCGTGAGAGTCGGAACACTGTTGAATCTCGATCTTACAGTTGCGAATCCAATCGTAGAAATTATCGTAAGACTCCTTGTATTGGATGTGAGAGTTGACATAATCCACTAGTTTCTGTAATAAATAGGGTTTTAATGTGTTATTGTTCATGTGCTAGGAGTACGATTAGTTTTATGCAAACAGAATTGTTCATGTTTCAATTCATGTTTCGCATTGAATCCAAAATGTTATTGCTATCAAAGTTAAATTATCATAATAAAACTTACCGCAATCATTTCACTAACGGTCTTCTTAATATCATCATAGCGCTTAAGGGTGTCTTCTATATCTTTTGACTTCAAAGAGGAATCCTCTTTGAGTTTTTCATTCAATTTGTTGACCAGATCCTTGTGGGAGTCTATGTCACGGTTGAAAGTCTTAAATTTCTCTAACTTGGCCTTTTTCTCGGAGAGGTCATTGAGCAAAGAATCATCCGATTTTATTTTATGGTCAATATCATCCAGCCATTCTATCAGAAGCTTGTGGATCTAGAACAGCGGTGAACATGAATAAATAGAAAAAACAAATAAAACTATATCAAGTTCCAAGATAAGGGATGATTATTAAAATAAGAATAATGTAATTTCAAACTACAATAATTCCTGAATATAAGACATACAAATAAGTGAAAATTTTTTTACACTGATTAAACCTACCTTGGATATATCATCAAACTGCGAAGCTCTATTCGTAAGCTTATTTCTCACGTCTTGTAAGTCAGCTATCAGCTTATCAAACTCTTGTTTTAGATTATCCGTATCCTCTTGTATCTTAGCTGCACCTGCTTGCTCCGTGTTCATTATGACCTTCTCCTTAAGTTCTAGTAAGTACCTCAGTTTATTCTGACCTTGCTCAAGGGACTGACGAAGAAGTTTAACGGTGTTAAGTTTGCCGTTCACTTCTTGTAAAGTGTTAGGTATCTCAGCGCATTGGTTCAGTTTTTCACGAGTCCTATCAAGCCAATCCTGGCATTCTCCGTATAAAGCGTTGTGTTGTTGATGTTCCTTTAGGAAAAACAGAAATTAAGTATCAATTTATAAAAAAACAGGTATCTACTCGTAAGTGACTTTTTACATTTCAAGGCCATGTTCACTCACCTGGTAGTGAAGTTCGAGCCTCTTCATCACCTCCTTGGCGAGTGATAGGAGTGCATTGTACTTGGTGGTTAGCTGCGTGATGCCATTGGACACGCGTGTATCCGCACAAGTCTCCAACAGGGTTTGTGCACGCACGTTTAGCTTGTCCAGCTCTGCTTGCCAGTCGAACAGTGTTTGGAGGTGACCCTGAAACACATTATTAAACAAGCTTAAATTTTGACAAAAAAAAATGTTTATCATAAATCTAGTATACAAACTTGAAAGAGAAAAGATCAGATAATCATTATTATATTAAATACAAACCTGGAATTCTTCAAGGACTACTTTCTTCTGTTCTAAATTATTCTGCAGTTTGTTAAATGATTGAACTAGTTTCTCAGTCTTAGACAACCAATCCAAGGCTTCCTTGTATTGCTCTTCGTACTCTGTCCACTTTACGATACCTCCTTCTATTAAAGCTTTAGTGGTATTGAGTTGTTCTCTAAAAAGATAATCGAATGTTTAATAATTGGTGTTATTAAAATCATTCGAATAAAGGACATTTATTTAAAAAAGACATTTAAAAATAATACTTACACGTAAGTATCATATTCCTCCTGCATTAGAGCCACTTCTTCCTCAATATCTTCTCTATCTTCCTCATCAGCTAAACCACAAGATATCTCACCCTGCTCAAGTGCCTTTTGAAGTTTTGCTTGGCCGTCTGGTAGTTCACTTTCTAAAACCTTTAGTTGAGATATCTTGCTGCTCAGAGACTCTTTATCTCCAGTTGCATCTGAGCATTTTCCTAATTTTTCTTTAGCAGCTCTAATCCATTGGACAAAATCTGAACCAGCATCGATGAATGCCTGGTGTTGTTCAACTGTTTCCTTCTGTTTTTCATACAAGTCTTTGGCCTGCTTTGAAAGCGTTTCGTATTTGCTGGTAATTTCAGACGCCGGAGCTTGTTGCATAAGTTCCGAAGCCTTAGAAGTTACAGACTGAATCATGGGTTCAAACGAAACGATATCTTGCACAATATTGTTTGTTTGACGGAGTGTGGCTTTGCGTTCGCCGAGGCTAAGGCCAGTTGTAAGACCAGCCAGACGGTCTTGGCCTTTTTTCGACTTGGCAACCTTTTGCTCACACACTTCTTGAAGTTTTGCTTCTCTATCGGAAATCCATTGCTGTAGTTGCGAATAACTAGAACTGTAGTCAGCCCATTGGAGTAATGCAGTTTCGAGATGCACCTTTGCAGTTGTCATTTTCTTGACCAAACGATCCCATTCATTTTGCAATTCTTTTAATTCAGTGTTAATTTTATCTTTACCATCTGACCTCGTATTCCTGAGAACTTTTTCTCCGCTGTTGACAGTAGCATGAACGAGGTTCTGCCCTTCTTCGCGCCGTTTTAAGAGATCTTCAATCTGCTCTAAGCATTTTTGTAACGCTTCCTTGCTACTGTTGCTTCCAGTATCACTGCCCGTACGAGTTATTTCCCATGCATCGTCAATCCATTTTTTCGTTTTAACGTAATTATCATCATAGTTTTGGTGTTGTTCATAATTCGTTTCTACCTTCTTGAGTACATCATTTGCCATGTTGACTAAGACTTGATACCTGGAATTTAGATGTCTCAGTTGATTGTTAACATATGTATCAAGGTGAGAAGAAAGCAGCCCGGAAGCAGATGCATTGAAATTATCAATATCTACTTTTCCTTTGTTTAGTTGGTCAACAATTTCTTTAACTTCATTAACTTGAGCACCCTTTTCTTTCGCAGTTCCAAGTAACGCTAACTTATGATTCTTGATAAGGATTTCTTTTTGCTGTAGCCAATCAGACAATCTTTCGTACTCATCCTTATATTCACGCCACTGATTAACTGTATGCTCAAGTTGGCTCTTTTGTTGTTTAATTTCGTTAAATAGGTCATCAAAACTCTCCTTTAATGCTTTCATCTCATTTTTTATTATGGCCTGACCATCAGGTGAGGTACTAGCAAGAACAACCTCTCCAGTATGTTGTAGGTGTTCCAATAATAATTCTCCTTGAGCTTGTTTATTTATAAGAGCATCAAGCGGTGCAACTGAATTTTCTATAGCTAATTTATCACTTAAAGGTTTCGATTTCAGGGACGGAACTTTTTCCCTGGCTCTGCTAAGCCACTGGATCAATTCATCGTGTGCTTCCTTGTATAATCTATGATCTCTATATTGTTCTTCACGGTCCGCCAAAAGCTTTTTGATCTTATCATATAGAGAGTCAAATTTGTTCAAAGTTTCTTGTGCTTTGGACGCCACTTGATTTTGTTGCCCACTTGCAAGCATTTCAGCTGCTTTAGATTTTAAAGTGTCTACATCAATGCGATCACAACGTGCTTTTTCTTCAACTTCTTTTAATTTCTCAAGTTGTGCTCGTTTATCAGACATGGATGTTTCAAACGGAGATAGTTCTGCCAACATATTTTCCAGCCATGTATTACTCTTTTCAATGAGCTGTATTTGTTCTAAGAAACCAGCCCATTTTGTCACTGAGTCATCTAACATATTCTTTGTTTCAATCATCCGAGATAATAAAGCGGACCACTGTTCTTGTAGGGCTACTAATGAATTATTAATGGCATCATGACCTGACGGGGCAGTGTTGGCCATAACGTTTTGCGCCAATTCAACCAGAGATTGAACTTTAGTGAAGCCTTCATCTTTAGTCAGCAATAAGTTTTGAATCAAAACCAATTTTGTTTCTAAGTCATCCTGAGAGCACGAGCTTAAGTCTGCACAGAAATCCAATTTATCCCTTAACTCCTCAATCCACTGAGAGCATTCAGCAACATTGCTTGTGAATTCTTGGTGGGTCTTTACATATTGCTGCCATCTATTGGTAAGATCTTTTACTTTTTGAGATAATGCCTGGTATTTTACCGTCAAATCAGATATTTGAGAACCGCGAGGTCCTAAAACACCTGTGTACAAAGATTGGGCTTTCTCTGTTATATTGTCAATTTCCAACTCCTTGGCTCGTACTTCGCCTTGTAATTCTTGGAATTTATTGAATTGCTCTTGTTTTTCTGGTAAGGTAGCTTTCAGATCAACTGCATGTATTTGTGTGTCTGTATTTCTGATCCACGCCAAACATTGATCTTTCATAGTCTCATATTCATTCCATTGTTGTATTTTGTTTTCTAAAGTCTCAATAGTTTTGTTAATAAATGACACCAAGCCTTCCCATTCTTGATGGGAAGCATCTATTTGATTTCTTATGTTGGCTTGACCACTGCTAATGGTGCCGGGTAATACTTTTTCACCCAACGAACGGATTTTGTCAATGCGACTTTTTTCTTCTGGCAAGTTTACTTGTAATGATTTAAGCTTCTCGCAATTACTACTCAACGCAACTCTTTCTAAGTTTACGTCACCCCATAATTGAGCTGTATTGTGAGTTGCTTCTACCCATTCTTGAAGATCCATGACAGCCTTGCTGTACTGTTGGTGATTGTTAACAATAGCTTCATACTGTTCGACAAAGGACTTAGCCCGAGTTAGTATTGAATCGTGCCTTTGTTTTAGTTTACTAATTTCTTTAGCAATGTCCTTATTGACGTCAGGTAGACTTTGTGATCGTATTTGAAGATCAGATATGTCTTGTTGATGAGCAATAGCATCTTGCAGGTAATTTCTGTACACGTTTAATTGGTTACGTTTTTCATCCAGTGTGGCTCTTAGCTGAATGTCTTTAGGAAGATTTTTGTCAGCTAACGATAACCATTCTTGAACTGCCTTCAGATTATCTTCAAATGACGACCATTTATTAAGCTCAGAATCCAAATCTCTTTCAGCTTTAGTGATATTATCATACAAGTTCTCTAATGCTTGCTGTACATCTTGCAATTGTTGTTCAATCAATTCTTTGCCTTCAGGAGAAGTAGAAGGATACAGTTTTTCTCCTAACTCGAAGGTATTATTTACTAGAAGGGTGGCAGTACGTCTTTGAGATAGTAAATCATTAAGACTCTCTCGTTTAGCATTAATTCCTTCCGGAGTATTTGACAAGCTTTTTTGGCATTCATCAAACTTGTGTTGAGCAGTTTTAATCCATTCTGTGCATTGGTTATACTTTTCTTGATAGGCACTATGATCGTTGACTGCTTGCTGGCATTTCTTTACCAGTTCCTTTGCAGTCGAATGGACGGATTGGAAACGAGAAGTCATTTGTTGCAAATTCATAGTGATTCTTGTATCATTACAGTTTTCAATTAAGTCACTGAATTCGTCAGTTAATTTATCGACATCATTTTCGGTTTTCTTCAGATTCGCCAAAATTGCCTGAAATATAGTTATTATTCAGATTTCGTCAATACAAAATAGTTAAAGTAATACTACGCAGTTTATTATTCAGTTAAAACTAAACTACAACAACTACTATTAGTATCGTCACTGAGATAGTTATATTCCTTTGATAAATTATATTATTTTTATTTATCTTAGAACAATTCAAAATGCCGCAACCGATGCATCTAAAACGTAATTAGTAAAATAAATAATTTAAGAGAATTAATTAGAGTTGTGATAGAAACGTAATATATGCCAATAGAATGTTGTTCCTTTGGTTAGAAAAAAAAAAGAAAACAATTTCGTATACAGTTACAAAATTAATCCTCGTGTAATTAGACTTTCTACTGAAAATTAGACTACACCCTACAGTGCCGGTAAATAGAATTTTTCATTTTCCTTCAAAATCTTACTTGGTCCAAAGCTTCGCCCAAGCTTTTGACTGCAGTCAAATCATTTTCATGATTATCAATCGCTTTACTTAACTCCTGTTTAAAATGTATTAATATTAAGTCACTGAATCGCATATAAATATAACAATTATTATATTTAAAGTATACATACCTGGTATTTATTAAGTTGATCCACCTTTTCTTCCAAAGTTGCTTTTGGTGTATAAGTTTTAAGACTCATTTCAGTGTCACTCAACCAATGCTGTAATCGGTCACTGGCACTGTCGAATTCGATCCACTGTTGAATCTTATCTTCGATACCCCGCTTAACATCATGTACAGTAGCAGTAAATTTTTCTAAGTCTGCTCTAAGGAGCCCTAGTTCTCGTGACATGCCCTCTCTTCCTCTTGGCGATAATTTGGATCCACTGTTATCGATAAGGTCTCCCAAAATTTTTAATTTATTGTTCCCAGTTGGTAGGGCATCTAATAACTCTTGTATTTTTACAAGTTTGCTTTGAAGTGCGGCTTTGTTACCAGTAAAGTCGGAAAGAAGATGAAGACGATCCCACAAGTGCTTCTGGTAATCTTGAAGAGACTTTTGTTGGTCAGCAAATTGTTGATATATCTCGTAAGTACTTTCATGTTTGTCTATTATTGCTGATAATCTACTAGTCAGGGTGTTATATCTGTCCCATACCGATTGAATCGTAGAAGTCATTTCGTCGCTCTCTTCTTTGCCAGAGTGCATACTAGCAGCAACAGTTTTTGCTTTTTCCGTTACAGTTTCAACTACTCTTTTATGTGAATATATTTCTTGCAATAATGTTTTGTTTTTCAACAGTTTAGATTTTATTTCTTGAGCAGAATTGAGGGTAGCTTTTTCTTCAGAATCAACAATCTTTTCTTTTTCGTCAAGCCATGACAAAGTTTGTTGTAAAACATCTTGGTAACTTGACCATTGAAGAGTCTGAGATTCGTATTCTTTTTGTTGTTGTAGAATGCTGTCATTAAGTTTATCCCATCTTTCTCTTAGAACTCTAATTTCCCCTCGGATATTTTCTCGGCCATTGGCTGCCGTTTCAGGAAGAACTTTGTCACCAGCGGTTGACAAGATTCCCATTTTGTGATCACCATTATCTTTTTCTAACAAAAAGACTTGCAATTTGTTACCTTTACTTTCAATGGTAAGCTTGTCTTCCTTTGTTATCATTTGAGATAACTGTTCTTCTAGAGGTTTTAGCCATGTGTCAAACTCGTTACGAAGTTGGACATACTTTTTATGATCAGCAACTAGTTCAGACCAATGGTTTACAATATCTTTTGAAATCAGGTGTAGTTGTTGGTATCGGCTGCTAACTTGGGTGACAAGAGGTTTGAGTCTTTCTACGCCACTAAGTTGAATAAGATTATGGGATTCATCCACAAATGCGTCTATTTCTTTTTCTTTAGCGTGTATATTATTACGGAGATTGACATATCGTTGCAGTTGTGCTTCCTTTTCCGATAAACTTGAACATAATATTTGATCGCGGCATTTTGATTCCATGTCTTTAAGCCATTCAGATATAGATTCAATAGAAGAATCAAATTTATTCCAAATTTCTAAAGTATGATTTAGTTTTTGCTCAGATACAGCAATACTATTTACTGCATGACGTAATTGATCATGTAAATTATCGATTTCAGCTTTGATAGCCGTATTACCAACTTCCGAAGTACTTTTGCTTACAACAGCAAATATTGCACGAATTTCATCTAGTTTGCTGGATCCCACCTTTTCTATGTCCTTCATAGCTAAAGCTGATTGCAATTTTCTAATGATTTCTGGTTTCTCTCCAGTCGCATTTTCTATATCCAAAAGTTTTTCTGATTGTGATCCAAGCCATTCTTTATAAAGTTGAATTAGACGAACAAGGTCTTCATGTCGTTTGACGCAATCTTCTAAATTATCTTGAAGATTTTGAGACTTGGTAACAATGTTTTGGAATAACTGTTTGATTGATTGTAAATATACGTTTAATGAAGCATCATGAGTTTGGTCAACCAGTTGTTGTGCTTTGTCACATACGGATTCAACTAACTGTTGATGTGTCATTATTTCCTGATGCATAATTTTGTGATTTTGTAATTGTGCTTTTTTCTCTTCTAGTGAAGCCTTAAGTTCAGTATGTCGCTGCATAGCTCTTTCCACGTCTTTAAGCCATTTAGTCAATTGTTCTTGCGCCAATGAGAAATCAGAAAATTGTAATAGACACTGATCTAATTTGTTTACAGTTTCTTGGAAACTATCACCAAAGCTATCCCATAAAGTTCTTATCTTCCGTATTTTCTGACGAATAACTTCTCTGCCATCTGGACTAGTGTGCGCATATAATTTTTCACCTAAACTCAAAAATTCTTCAAATACAGGTGTCTTCTTATTCCTTGTTTCATATAATTCCTTAGCTTTGTTCTGTTTCTCTTGCAAAACAGCGTAATCGCCAACGATCTCGTTTAAGTCTTGCAGTTCACCGAGCATGCCCATAAGCCAACTTTCAATACCATTATACTCGTTTTCAAAGGCTTCATGTTCCGCGACAAATACCTCGTATTTAGATATAATTTCATTCACCAAATTGTTTAAAGTATGATACCTTGTAGCTAATTTAGATGTTTTGGATGTCAGTTCTGATTCGCTTGATACATTTTGTTTGGTATCCCCTAACGCCGTGAACTCTGCATTTCTAGATACTAACTCACCCTGAATTTCTTTAACTTTTTGTAAATGAGCTACTTTCGCTTCCAAATTACTCTTTAGGCTTTGATCTCTCAATTGGTTTTCTTTAATTTTCAGCCATTCTTCTAGCTCATCAAGCGTCTTTTGGCTCTCATTCCACTGTTTCAATGTCTCCTTTAATTTTTGGTCGTGTTCTTCACATTGTTTTGCAAACTGCACCCAAGTTCCTTTTAGTTGTTCAAATTCACTTATTAAAACTGGATGTCCATTAGAACTTGTAGTTTCCAACACAGAATGTAGTTGTGTTTTTAAATTACCTAAGGCTTTGTCAACATCTTTTCCCTTAGACATGACTTTTTCAATTGCATTAATTTTAGCATCAACGTCGTCTTTTTGTGTAACAACAACATAATTTAACATACTATTTTCAGCCACAATGTGATTTAGACGATCTCTAGTCTCTTCAAACATTTGAACGTATTTTTCGTGATCAGCAACGTGAGCCTCACATGTTGCAATTCTTCGCTCCAGTTCTTTGGCCATGGTAGAGTGTCTATCAACAATCTTGGTGAGGCTTTTTTCAGCTTCTTCATCTGGCATCAATTTGATTTTTTCGTTAAGTTGGGACAGCATAGATTGATGTATATCTACTTCCTGGTGCAAAATTTTATTAGAATGAAGTTGAGCCTTCTTTTCCGGTAAAGTTGGACATAATTTAAACTCACCGAGTTCTTTTTCCTTATCTAAAATCCACTTTTGAACCTGATTAAAGGTGTCATCAAACGATGATCTCTTATTAATGGTTGTTTCAATGTCCTTAATTACATTATTTAGGGAATCAACTGAATCTTCAAAGCAATCTCTTAAGGTTCGTAATTCATTTCGGATTTGTTCACGTCCTTCGGGAGTTATACCACTAAACAGGGATTCCCCAGATTCAACTGCATTATTTAGTAAACGTTGTCCCAATTCCTTATTATCATTCAATCTCTTTACTTGTTCTAAATCTGCTGCAGTAGGCTTGGCATGTTTACTCATTGCTGCCAAGTCAGCAATCTTGGCATTTGCATCTTGTAGCCAATTTTTAAATTCTGCAATTGTTTTATCATATTTTCCTTTATTTTCCTTTAATTCTTTCAATCGTTTTAAATGACTATCCATGAACTTGTCAACAGTTTGGTATCTAGTTACTAGATGATTAATGTACTGTAAAACACGAGAATCAGGGTTACGGGATAAAATATCTTCACCGATGTGTGTAAGTTTATTAATTTCTTGATTGTATTCCTTTATTTCTCTATTTAGGTTATCTATTTCGGAAATTTTAACATCAATATCTTTTAAATCGTGAAGACTAACTGCTTCTTGCCTTACTTTATTTTCTTTATCTTTTAACCAATCGGACACGCTTTCCAATAATGTTTCATAATCTTGCCAAGCTTTAATATTTTCATGCAATCTGTTTTTGATCTCTTCATAATTCGCTGTCAAAACTTCTAAATTCTTTTGAGCTTTTTCTGTTTGCACTGCCGCTTCTTGAGCACATGCTGGTTCAGCAACAACACGTAATATTTCGCATGCTTCTTTCAGTTCCTTTACTTTATTGTTAGAGTCCGCAATACCATTTTCAACATCAGCAAGAGCTGCACATTTAACTTCTAAATTGTATTTATCACTTGTCACATCAGGGACACACCATCTCGTTTTATCATCTAACATTTTTAAATTTCTGTTGAACATACTTAACTTGTCTGTGAATAGTTTTTGTAAGAATGTTAAAAGCGTAGCTTCAGTTTTATTTGCATGTACCAACACACTTTCGAATCTTTTTTGTAAAGTACTTAGTTCTTTAGGTACGAGTGACTCATAGAAACCTGGGTAATTCGCATTCATCTCAGATACATTTTGAGTTAGATTATCAATCTCATCACTCAAATTTTGCAATTCAGTTTTGCATAACTGACACTTTTTGAGACGGTCTAAAATTTTTGCATTATCACCTGACATATCATCACACTTTATTATATCGTCACGTATTTTGCTTACATTATCTGACAAACGTTTAATATTATCCTTAAGTTTATTTTCTTTTGTTTCTAAAGATGAAACTGCACTGCCCAAATTTTCAGCAAGCGATTTCAATGCTTCAAATTCATTGTCTAAGTAATCAATTATTGAAGTTACTTGTCCCGCTGGAATATTTTTATTTAAATTAACAATTTGTTCACACTTTGCTTTTATGCTATTTCTTAAACCATGATATAAGGGCAGTTCTTCCCTATATTTGGTGAGATGACTTTGACCAAACCTTATTTCTAAGTTATCACAAGCATTTGCCAAATTTTGACCAGTTTCACTTAACCATGTCACTACTTGATTCTTAGTTTCATCGATCTGCCGCCAAACAATAAGTTGCGATTCTAAATCTTGAATTCTCTTGATAATGGCATCGTTGACTCTTTCCCAATGTGTTTGTGAGTTTAAAAATGATTCCTCTAATGGTGTTGTGTCAAAACCTCCCAAAGTTGAAGCTTGCTTTAAAACTGACTGCTTGATGACATCCATTTGATCTAACAATCCTTTAGATCGTTTTAAAATTTCATAACTTTTCTTGGCTTTATCTAGAGATTGTGCTGTTTGTACAAAATCATTAGGAGCATCCTTACATTCATTGTACAACTGCTCTGCTCTATTCATTTCTCTGTCAAAGGCAACAGAGAAATTTTTTAACTCTTGTAAGGTAGATGACAATAATATATATTTATTCTTCGTGTCACGAACGCAATTTACGACTTGGTCCCAACTGTTATCTGCAGCTGAAAGAGCATTCTGAATTGTTCCCATATTTGGTTGATCTTCTCGCATTAAGTGTAACCCCTCTTCTCTTAATTCTTTTCTAACAGATTGTTTTTCCTTCAGCTCTGCATCTAAGCTATCCAGTTTTTCGGTCATATCTTGTATTGATGCTTCAGTTAATGGCACCGGTTTTTGTGCCATATCATTAAGTGCTGCCTGCACTGTTTGCAACACATCAGCCAGTGCTTTATGTTGAATGTTGAACTTATCCCACCTAGCACCAACTTTCTGTACTAGGTCTCTCTTTGATGTTACTTGATTCAATAAGGTATCTGCCTTCATTTCAATTTCTTTCACTAAACTCATTGGTGATATCATTCTACCTGTATTAGAATCAGTCACTTTTACGCGAGAAGGTCCATCTAGCAGCACTACATTACTTTTCCATTCAGGTATTTTAGTTAAAATGTTTACCAGCTCTTGCTTTAGAACTTCATAACTTTCAGGCGTTAATTTTGGACCCTCAATTTGGTACTGAATATGTCCGAGTTGCTGCTTATTATCTTCATACCAATTAAGAAGATCAGACCACTTTTGTAGTACATTTTTGTTTTGTTGTATGTTTGACTCAATGATCTGGTAATGTTCGGCAATATTAGAATATGTATCACTTAAAGAACGAGTTTCATCTGGATGAGAAGCAAGTGTCATATTCTTAACTTCATTATATATTTCTGTAAACTCGGGAGCTTTCTGGGCATGCTCTTGAAGCAGTACATGCATTGATTGTAGTGTTGGTTCAACTTTGTCAGCGGCGATTTGATCATAACTCTCAGTTTTTCGTCTAAAATCTGTAATCCAATTATTGAAGTTATGCAACTTCGTTAGGAACTCCTGTTTAACAATTATTTTGTCGGATAGTTCATTCACTCTTGATCTTACTGTTTCAGCAAGAGCATTCGTTCTCTGCTTTATTTCAGCGACTTTATTCTTCAGTAAAGCAGCACCTTCGGGCTGAATACTATGACATATATTATCACAAGTTTGCGACAAGCTTATTATCTTAGCTTGTTGTTGTGATATTTCATTTCCGAAAGATTTCAGTTTGTTGAGTTCTCTATCTAATTTTTCAACCTGTGGCGTGTCAACATTAATAACTCTACTGCTCAGTAATTTTTCCCCACTTTCAATCCAAGTTTCTAACTTTTCAGCTTCGCGTTCAAAGTTGTCCCAATTGACAACAAGTTTGTCTAATTTATTGTTCCATTGATCTGCTAAATCATGGACAACAGCCCACCTTGAATGAATGGCGTCTACCTCATCGGGAGCACTAGTTTTCCCAGAGAGCTGATGACTTACGCTAGACAAAATTTGTAAATTCGTCAGCTGCTTATCACAGTCGGCAATCAGAGCTCTAGATTGTTGTTGTAATTGTTGCGCTTCAGGCAACGTCGTGGGTTTGGGGATATTTCCTAATTTGATTTCAGCTTCCTCGATCCAAGGCTTTATTTCCGCTACACCTTTTTGATACTTTTGCCAGCTAGCTAAATCATGCTGGACTACCTTAGTTGTATGTTCTGTCGACCGTTTTAGATCGGCCATCATTTTCTCTAACAAAACTACTTCTCCTTTAAGTCTATTAGCATCATGCACACGATGTTCGGCAGCTAACTTACTCCCATGGTCGGCAATTCCTCGAATAACTTCTAATTTTTCGTCTATAACTTTCTGCAAGGATTGTGATTTCTCGACACGTTCTTCGGGAGTAATATTTTCAGATTGAATTTGTGATATTAAGGCAGGACTTTCTTTCTTGATCCATTCACGAATATGTTCTAGTTTGTGTTCAATTTTTACCCACTCCTCATTGAACTTTTCTAAATGTTCAACCTTATGTTGTACTTCATCTTGTACTCTGCCAAGTTTGCGTTCTATTGTCTGTAAATCACTTTCAATGACCGGCTTAGGCTTATTAGCTGTAAGCGACTGAAGTTCAGCGTAAGCTTGCTGTAGCTGAGGTAGTCTTTCAGCTTTAGCTTTTTCCAACTCTGCATTTATCGCTTTGGTTTCTTGGAGTTCTCGGCTAATATTACTGACCCCAAGTTCCAAGCCTGGATGAGCGACATAACTTTCGAATTTGTCAATGTTAGACAATAGCTCCTCCTTCTGATATTCATAATTCGACCACACTTTCTGAGTGTCACGGAGCTTATGAAGTCTTTCTGTATTAGAATCGTAAGCTGTAGTCCAGCCACTTTCTAGATTCCTTACGTCCTCACGGACAAAAGCCGGTGCGTTGGCGTCTCGTATGAGTTCCTTGCCTCTTTGAAGCATGGACATGACTGAAGGCCGTTGACGATCGAGTTTCTGGACCGCCGCTTGTTGTTCTAACACTAATTGTTCCACTTGTTGCAACGATTGAGGCTCGGGTTCGACCTTCGCCTGTAGTTTCGCACTTTCTAGAATGCAAATAACTTCATGTACTTCACGCCTGTAGGTATAGCAGCGTGTGTAAGTTTCTGTTTTTATCATGGTGATTTCTATTGTCGGTATTAAATTCTTGTATCTAGCAATGAGATTCTCGAGTTTAACTTGTTCCTCTTGTGCCTCAGTGTCTGAGCAGTGATTGGACAGCAAGTCAAGTGTTTGGACGAGCCATTTCATATCTTCTCGTTTCTTATCGGCTTCGCGACAGATGTTCTACAAAATACATTAAAACAAAACCATATTAAAAGTGTAGGTAATTACTTATAATCACAAAAGGCAAATGATTTTCTTAATAACTTATTTCGGTTATTTCGCTTTAGTATGATAAAATAACTAGTAACTGAAGGGATACTAATTCGAAAAGTAACATCTTATTTTATATTTATTTTGCGTGAAAATATTTACCATTAATTC
This sequence comes from Oarisma aurantiaca, assembly GCA_018251435.1. NCBI lineage: Eukaryota > Metazoa > Arthropoda > Insecta > Lepidoptera > Hesperiidae > Oarisma > Oarisma aurantiaca. The sequence continues at coordinate 15,219 of DWPC01000005.1, forward strand.
CCTTAGCTGTGTCCACGGTAAGCATTAAAATAATATTAATTAACTATCAGTTCCTTATAATCAAACAACAACAATAAAGATTCTAACACAGAAAAAGACCTACCTGGAATATCGTCTTCTCTCTTTCGAAGGCTTCAGCCGAGTCTACCTCTCTAACGATGCTATCCATGGTCTTGTCCACGTGGTTCATCCAGCGCTCCATGTCCGCGAATCGCTGTCTGTACGCGTCCCATTTGGCCGGTATCCGCTGCAACTCTTGTCTGAAGTGTTCCACTCTCTTCACGGTGCCCTCCCACTGCTGCTCACATCTCCGCAAGGCCTCCTCCAGGGTCCTATCTCCGGTCTGGTGCGTGTAACTGGATGCTATCTTGTTCAGGTTTTGGAGGCAATGCTCCACCTGCATCACCTTGCCCTGGTTGCGGAAGTACTCCTCGTTGCGAATGAGGATCCCATCGGCGTCGTCGCTCTGATTGTAGGCCTGCAAGAGGAATTCTTATTGAAAAACATTACAGCTGTCAGCGACGTTTAACTCGAGGCTACACTAGCACCGAATTGACGTGCGTGACATTCTATATTTTTCAAAATTTGAGTAAGAACGTAGAAAAAGAGCAGTTGCACCAAACATTACCTGTTCCTCATACACTATCTCCTTCTCGATGTCCTTGATGCAGTGGTGGAAGACGGCCTCGTCGAGCCGGAACTCCAGTCGCATGAGGTGGGGCGGCGCGCGGTCCAGCAGCTCGCGCCACCGCCGCTGCAGCTCTTCCACCGAGTGGACTATGCCTGGACGGTCTTGTTCGTGTACCAGCTGAGAACATCATTATTATTATTCACTACTGTGAACAATTAAAGGTATGTGTACTTCTTTAGATTTTGCGTGTTGGGTGTGTTTATGCATGAGTGTGTGCTCTTTTTTAAACGAACCTCAACCAGCTCTCTGCCCGAGCGAACGAGCTCAGAGACGGCCCTCTCGTCAGCGCCCTGGAAGAACCGCTTGTGGAAGTCAACGGCCTGCTTGGAGTCCACCCGGTTATCGGCCAGAAGCGCCTCTGCCCGCGACGCCCACTCCTCGACAGTTCTCTTCTTGATGTCAAAGTCCTCCCACGCGCGCACCAAGCGTTGCAGCTCTGACTCGCGCCGTGTTGCTTCCGAGGATACGTGAGCGAACCTGATATGATTTGTAAAATAATATAAAAAAGTGACAAACAAAACATACTAATTACGGTACAAACATTTTATACCCGATGCGGTTTTATTCCTTAATTTTAATTATGTTAAATGGACCATCGTGTATCACCTCTCGTTAAGGTCCCTCATGAGCGCGACTTGTTCAGACACGTCTGCGCTGCGGTCGGCGTCGGCCGCGCGGACGATGTTCTGGAACACCTTGTTCTTGCTCTCCAGCATCGACCGGTAGTACGTGGTGCGCGAGAAGAACGACCGGTGGCTCTCGTACCGCTCCTCTATCACCACGCTGCGAGACAGAGGGAGATGGATGTATAAACAAAAAGCTGTGGGGTTCGTTTGATCGTGTGGCGTAATTTCAGTCAAATGTACTAGCTATCCTAACCGTGTAGTATTAGTAAGTCCAGTGAGGTTCTCCTCAGCCTTATCGAGCCATGCAGCGAGCTCTCTCTGGCCGCTCTCGAGCGACTCGTGCTGGACGAGCAGCTGGCGATGGCGGTGCAGCTGCGCCGGTACGCTGGCGCGCACGCGCACCAGGCCCTCCTTGTGCTGCTTCAGCTGCGACATGCGCGCTTCCACCTCGTCACGCGGCAGTTCTGCGATCGCTGATTGGAATGTTCTGGAAAGGCAATTAGCAAAAATAGCTCGAGTCAGGTCAGTAAGATTACCATCTGTTTCTATTTTATTGTAGTGGTTTCATGAGAATTCATCATTTTACACATGTGTATAATACGTTTTAAAAATAATGTCCCTTCATATCGACACTTCATCTAACATCCTTATGAATTGAGGAAACAAACAAAGAATTAAGGCAACCTTCTAACTAAACCTATTTAAAATACACCAACCTGCTGATAGTCTTGAACAGCTCCTCGTGTTGCTCTATCTCATCGTTGAGCAGCAGCAGTTGGTCGATGTATGCCTGTATGTCTGCGGTGGCGGCGCGCGGCTGGCGGGCGAGCAGGGACTCGGCGCGCGACAGCCACGCCTCCAGCGTCGCGATGCCGGCCGCTAGCTCGCGCCGGTGGCGGATCGCGTCGCCTCCGCGAACGTAGCTGGGGAGTAACAAGTATGAAACGATTGTACGCAGCTCTGATCTATGTGGATTTGATGTGACACAGTCTGAGGCGTCGAAAGAACTTTATAGTCAACGAAGCATACTAGCTAATGATTTGTCTGGAAGGTAAGTGGTAATGGTTACCCATGGACTTCAGCAACACCAAAAATTTTCAAAGGTTCCAAAAGTTGTGACAATTAAAAATACGTACCGTTCTGCTTCTTCCCAAACGCGTTCCCATCTTTCTGTTATTTCTATATATTTCCTCTTTATTTCTGGGCTAATATCGTCCGAACACGTCGCGGCTAGAAAGCCGGCGGCGTCACCCAGCCGCTGGTGTTTCTCCTTCCAAACTGTCAAATCTTGGAAGAACTCCAAGCTCTCATCTTCTGATACTCTCAGCATGTGCTGAGCCTTGTCCAACCAACTAATGAATTCTTCGGACAAAATCGTCCATCTTTCCCAATGAGCGATCACTTCCTCCAGCACACTTCTAGCGCACCGCACATCGGAGGCCACCCTCTTCCAAGTCTCCGAGACGTCCCTCAGGAAGGCGTCGATTTCTCTCGCTTCGGTCCTGTCCACTTCGCACACTCTCTTGTACTCCTCGGCTACCTGCTTAATATCAACATACGCTCGTTCAAACTCCTGGAAAATCTTGTTCTTAGTTACAAAATTATCGTAATCGTCTAGTAAGGCACGGACGTGATCCACCCGACCGTACTTGCCGGTCCAGGTGGCAAGCTTCGCTTTCGTCAGCTCGGTGAACGCTACTATACAACACTTGTGCTCTAGGTACTTTAACCTAGCTTTTCTCTGGGGAGCCCGGCGCTCGACGGTCTGCAAACGCTCCTTCATGTCCTGGAGCCTCTCGGCCGGGATCCGAGAGGCATCAGGGGAGCGGAGCGCCGCCTCGAATCTATCCATGACGTCAGGCAGATCGGCGAAGAACGAGCTGTGCTCCTCCAACTTTTCGCTAATGATGGCCGCGGTTCGCTCGTCGAGGTTCGCGGGGATTTCGTCGAAGTAAAGAAGGTACTCGGCGCGGGCGAGCCACTCGCCGACGACGCGGAAGTCGCCGGGGAGGTCGGAGTCGAGGAGCCAGAGCCAGCGCCTGTGCAGCCGCTCGAGCTCGATCCAAAGGGCGACGAGCTCGCGCCAGGACTTGGGGGCGATGGCGACCAGGCTCTGGGTGTACATGAGTTTCTCCAGTTTCTGGTAGGTGGGTTCGCGGGCGAGTCGCTCGCGCTCGGCGTGGACGTAGTCGTCGTAGCTGCGGGACAGCGTGCGCGTGTCGTACTGCCGCTGCACGACCGACACGCGCTCGGTCAGCCACATTCGGAGCGTTTCGTATTCCTCTTGAACTGCCGCCACTGCATCGGGGCCTGTAGTCTGTGGCACGAACAAGTTACATATTGTACTTATGGCGCTCAAAAAAAGCTAGCAAAACGAGTAACAAACACTTGGCTTTGAGTACTGACCTTAGGTTCGGGGTACTTATGCAGGAACTGCGCGACATAGGTCATGATGGACCTCTCGTCCGGCTTGTCCACGTCCACGTCCTCGGCGTCCAGCAGCCTGGCGATGCCGAGCTCGCTCTCCGCCACGTCGAACGCGTGCTCCAGCCGCTGTCGGTTGGTCTTCCGGCGCATCTCCGCCAGGTTGATCAGGTTCGCCTTGATGGCGTCGATGATCGCCAGGAAGGCGATACCGTCTCGCCACGACGGACCGAAGTCTGTCACTTGGATGTTGGAGTCCCTGAACGGATAAAACGCGATGACAGTTGGTAACAGTCGAAGCCGAACTCGACGGGTCAGTGCACGCTACTCACTTGGGCAGAGCGTTGGCGACCCACTGCAGCAAGGTCTTCTTCGCTCCCTGCTTCCAGCGGTCCTCGGCGCGGTGTGTGGGCGTCGCCGCGCCCGACTCCTGCGACATCACCGACGCGCATCTCGACCCGCCCAGGTACTCTAGCGCCCGGCTGTTCTCCTCGATCTGGACATTATAAATAAATAGTTAACGCGGTAACGGTATAATATGTAGATAGTTAAATTAAAGAATTGAATTTCAATAATCATTCAACATAACACGTTGAAGTTAAAATCTTAAATGTAATCCTTGACAAGTACTTCGTGTTATAGCTAAAACTACTTTATGGTTCCGTGAAATCTAATTAAAATTGTATTTGTGTTGCTCATATTGATAGTGTCAATCTACATATTGCTGTGACGTAATACAGGAGATTACCGATCCAATCCGATTGGATTGAACCCATTCTTACTTACACGCCCCTAAAATATGTTTCCGTTTCACCCCGTAGTCAAATGACTCGAAAGCCCTTTAACCTTTCATGGAAACCTTAAGTACCTAGCTCATATTTTTAAAACCTTCCTTGCCTCTTATACGATAAGGGTTTTTTCACTGAGTTACTCAGTTACTGGTTAACCCTTTGAAGGCAGCAAAAAGCTTGAAGGGGAAAATAAGTTAAGGATGCTAGAAAATAAGCATAAATAGTAGGGAAAATGTAAGCAATACAAGTTTAAATGTGCCTCGAAAGAGGGAAAGGATAATTTTTTCCTGTTAAAAGCGTCTCTTCATTACTAGTTATGTTTTCTATTTTAAGAACGCCACCGTACACTCTGACTCTGATGAAGTCATTAAAATATTTTAGCAAATCATATTTTCAATCAAAAGTACCTATGTAGACTGCAAAGCGTTACAAATCTACTGAATGATATTATGTCATGATCCATACTGGTATGTATAATCATTTTCTATCCAAAAATGTCCAAAAATAATTACAATTATGTGGCACTATGTAGTGATAAGCTTGCTGACCAACCTGAAGTCGCCTATCCTGTGGGCCCGATACACTGAGCGAAGCTTGCGCAAACAAAATGTTTTGAAGCCAATTAAAATGAGAACAATCCTCAACCATGGAGATGAGCGGTACAGGAATAACAAACGAAGAAATATAGGGTTTGTCCAGTTGAATACCTTCGCTTAAAGATAGGTAAATAGTAGGTAAGTTAAAATTTTATCGGAATACTATATCATTAAGGATAATTAATTAGTAAACTTCTTAAATATTCACGCATTGATCATAAATATTATAGGTAGGTAAATATGTCTTTTATAGATTTATTGGTTTCAAAATCGAATATTAGGTAGCTACTCAGGAAAAAATGTTTCGTAGGTCGACAACTGGACTTATACATATTAAAATGGAAGATATTAATTCGTCATTTTAAATGGCCAATTAGTGCGTACATTAGTGTTAGATAAGTACTATAGTAACACTAACTAAATACTTAACTACCTGTAAAATATTATGTACTGAAACAAAAATAAAGGCAGGCACATTATCTAATGTTTGGAGTAAATTACATAGAAAATGTTGTAATAAAAGTACCATCTATGATAATTATATACTTTTGCTTTCCACAAGCTTTTAATAACAATTCAACATACGACTGCTTTATAGTAGGTACCTACATTTTAATGCTTATACATACATGCCTATTGAGTTGTATAATAAAGGATATGATGCCAAAATACATATATGTAGGTATTGAAGTATCCAACAATAAAATAATGAAATAACAAACTTTTTATATAAAAATAAAATATTTGCTATTCGTCCACTAAACTACATACCTACTAACAAAATTAATGTATTACACGTGGGTGTGTTAGTAACAATTCATTGCAGAGAAAGTGGCACTAAACCGTTCTAGACGCAGCCTAGCTCTCGCATTCTGTAATTGTACAAAGGCGAGTCACGACTAAGCATTTTACTCGACACTAAAATTTATAGTCGGACTACATCGGGACTCTTACTTCATTTGTTCGAGACATTTGTATATCTACAGCAGTGACGAGTCTTACATAAATAGACTGCGTGATGACTGCGTGTTACTCATTCTGATTCGATTACGTTTTTTTTACAATGATTAATGCTCACGTTTTTGCTCTTAACTAGTTAAAAAAGACT
>DWPC01000006.1:0-21081 GCA_018251435.1 Oarisma aurantiaca
GAACAAATGCATAGTACAAATGTGATGACTGACACGCGTTGTCTATCCTAGGTATAAATCCGTGGTCTGTGTACAGTACCAAAAATTATTTTTCATTTTTAACTGTAGGGTCTGTAGGTCTTTAAATGAAAAAATAAATCTAAAAATTTCTGTGCCTATTATAATGTAATCCAAAGAGTACATTTGTATATGTAATCTTTTTTACTTGGCTTACCCTTGAACCAAATAAAACTAAATACTGTACATAATTATTATTAATTTCATTTTTGAAAATTGCATTTATTTTACATACAATAAAATCGTTTTCAACTGTTTACCGGTTTTACTTTCACAACACTATTAATATCCGGTGATTTGTATAAAATGGCGTCAGCCGAGTTTTTAGAACAAGCTTTGTCTACAGACGTCGATGAGAACGCAGTTAGCGCGATTGTAGGCTCATTAGAGAACCAATTAGTGACGTCTGTGTCATCGGCATCGTCGCAAAACCATCCAGTAAATGCTATTCAAAGTCAACCAAATATCACAACTACCGGGAATTCTAATATTGGCGTACAAAAATACCACAACGATAAAGTTAGTGATGGTGAAGTAACAAGTGCAAACGTTCAGTCATCAGGAATTTTAAACAGTGTATTGTACAATTCCGTTCAACCTGCGAATACGTCGTTTGTTACCCAAACAAATCTGGCACAAAATATCGCAAATAATGAATTAAAAGTGATCTACTCTCAAGCCCAAGCATTAAATGGCCCTTTAAATCGAGTGACATTTCCGACTCATTCTATAGCGAACGGCTGTATCGGACTTCAATCATCACAGAACCAGATTATTCACACGGTACCCGTAAGCGGAGTTCTCTCACAACAAGGCAATAAAACGCTGACTATGCAATCTCCGCTAGTAATAAAACAGGGCAATAACACTGGGCAAGTGAATATGCAGCAGGGGATGGTGACAGTTCCTATGACAGTGAATTCGAGCATGGCAGGTTCAATTCCAAACGTTATGTCTATGAACAAGCCAGGGGGACAGAACGTCGTTGTGACGACGCAAAACCTGGGCGCCGGACAAGCGCCAATGATGCCAAACGTGCAGATCCTAAACATGAGGCCTGCGGCGCCCGCTCAGAAGTCAGTGGCGACTGTATCTCCTCGGGTGGTCATCGGCACGCCGCAGATGGTTGGCGCGCGGCCGGCGGCTCCTGGTGTAAGTTGACATCTTAATTGCTGCTAACTCCTGATGACCACCTGATCACTCACATTGTACAATATTGTTAAAACTGTTATGTTGCTAACATGTTTTATTTCACTATGTTAGACTGCTCTGTGCTACAAATAATATTGTTGTCAAATTTGCTTTATAATCACAGCCGGTGCACATCTACTATAAGAATTATTTAAAATCAAATGTATACAGCGATCTGTATATGTAGTCCATTGAAACCATTGAAAAATGTAATTGATAATGTTATTAAATTATATAACAAACATTTATAAACTATTATCATTATAACAAATGAATATGTTAGTTAAGGTTATTGCATCTGATGTCATAATATTGCACAGTTGTGTAATGAATTATCATTTACCTTATAAGCATATTATTTATTTAACCTATTAAGGTATGGTAATATAATTATATAAGTGGGAATATTCAAAAGGTACTTGCCTAACTTTCATTGATGTTATAGCTTTTGATAATTCAGGTTACATATAGTTAAATGAAACAAAAACTGATTTGGTTTATTTATTTATGAAGGTTAGAAATTGTTCTCAATACAGTTAACTTTATGACATTTTGGTTATTCCTTACATAATGGCATTTGCCTTGCATTTCCACCTACTCATTTTTTGACTTATTATGATTGCATATGGCTGGTGCATATTTCCTTCTGAACTACTGTAAGTAATAACATTGGCTTCCGATGAACAAACAAATGAAAAAATAATACATACTTCTAAACTATATTCTTTTCAATAAATGAATATACACGGATTATGGTAATTATTTCAAAATAAAAATAAAATCAGTTATATGTGTGTGTCAATAATTGCATGTACCTACAGTGTTCATCACCTATCATCAATTTGTTGCAAATTTGCCTGATAAATCATGAGATATTCATTCTCTAAATGTTGTTTACCCAATGTAAACAATTATGTTATACCTATAATATGCCTTTTTTTAATATTTTCTTTATTAATATAAGTTATCCTTAAAAGGTTTTGATATTTTCTTTATTGATATAAGTTATCCTTAAAGAATTAAATAGCTTGCAATAACTATCCTATCAGTAATATGAAATGAAATTTTCAATTTTGATCTGACAATTGAAAAACTTTAGATTTTAATTCTGTAGGTACTATGTAAATATAATTTGCTCAACTTGGTGGTAACAACCGATAAATGAACGATCCTACACCACTTCTGCTATTAAAAATCATTAAAGCTCACCAAAAATTATACATTCAATTTAATAGGTCAACAAGTTGAAATTTTAAGTAAATAGTGATAAAGTTACAAAAATATTAAAATTGCTTTTTGGATTTGAATGTGAAGTAGAAAAACATTGAATTACAACTCATATACTCATTTTATTTTCATGTGCAATTGCAACTGTTAACAGTATTTTACAGACTTTATCACTTTTTTCTTGTACACAATCAACATGTTGGCTGAATGGGTTTTAACATTCACCATCAACTTCCACTGTACTAATAACTATACTCCATTTTTTAGATGAGCCTTATTTGTAAAACAAACTCTGCAATGCTTTTATAAGGTAACATTAACGTAAGGCAATTACTTATTTTGGTAGTTGAAAAAAATAAGTGACGCTGAGGACAGTCACCATTTGTACTGTTAAGGGGGTGTGTAGCCATTTTGTTTTCACTAAGACCACCTGTATTCATATTATGGTCTTAATTTAAGGTTAGTAAAATAATCTAAATTCATTTTACTCACTTTTAAACATAAAGCTGGAGGAAGAACTATCCAAATTTAAAACCATTGGTGGCCTAAAACCATCTTTGGATCCTGTATCATCTGTTATAAGACTGAGTTGGGGGACATTGGTGGGATGTTTACAGTCTTTATAACAATAATTTTATTATAGCTATTAATTGTTTATTGTGTTGCATATAAGTTTTTTTACCACATAGGACTCATCCTAAATAATGGAGAATACATTCTAATATTCTTGTTCTTGCATTGATATCTTGCACTGCAGATGAATGTTTGGTTTACCCTCAATGTATTTTAACAAATGACCTGCTTAATTTTTTTTCGGTGAATAATTTTACTGGAGTCGTTTACGAGACATGACGCAAAATGAGTCAATACTCAAAAAATTGAAACGAGGCGTTCATTTTTAGATAACGCTGCAAACACTACAAAGTCTACAACAGGGGCAGCAGGGTCATTTGTTGTTAAAGACAGAAAATGGTCAGTATCAGCTGTTGAGGGTCGGTCCCGCGCCGGCCGCCGGCAGCATGGCGGCGCCCCAGGCTCAGACCCTCCGGCTGTCGACCGTGCCGGCAGTAAGTAGGACTAGTCACTCGGCCACTCTGCCATTTCGCCACTGCCACTCCGCCACTAGCATTCCTTCCACGCTGGATGCCATGGACTACCACCCTTCCTTCCCCACCTTGGCCTCACCAACCAAACAACCCTGATTGTCCAGTCTCGATATGATCATGCATGTTCAAATAAGGTGGGGGTGCATGTCTCGAGGTAATTAACAAGGTAAGACACTAATCGGAATTTTGTTCACTCATTGTAATATAAATACTAATTAGTTTTACCATTAGTACATTAATTTACTATAAACTAGTGAACCGCCCTCGCTTCGGGAGCCGTAGGTATCAGTCGCGTAGGTACCGCTCCCATAGGAATCTAGGGATAAAAAGTAGCCTAAATTTCAGTTAAATCCATTCATCCGTTTTTGCGTTATTGAGGAACAAACATACAAACTTTCACATCTGTTATAAAAACAAGTACCCTCTTCTTTCTTTATGTCTTGTCTGGACGCGATAAACTCCAATAATATCAAACGAATTTAATGCGGTTTAGGTATATATTTTTTTAAACTTTTACACGAATTAGTAGAATTACGGCGATAAATGTCGAAAAGGTCTACCCAACTGGGAGCTTTCCATGCGAACGCCGCGTAAACTGGCTAAGATGTAGTTGAGTAATGCACTAAGAAATACAGGGGGAATACAGATATAAAAATGCTACAAGTCCGCGATAGAGATATTACGCATCTCTATCCCTTACGGATATATAATAACCATTATCATGAACAATTTTTTTATTAGAAACCTTAGTTATTTTCAAAGCTATTTTCTTTAGTTCAGTATTAATCCTTATCCCAATTAATATGTTAGTTAACTCAGGCATTTAATGCAGATCATCAAATGCAGGGTAATCAAAATTACCATTTACATTATACCAATCAGATAGATAGTTTTTGAGCTATTGTCGTTAGAAGTTATTAGCAGCGAAACATTAAAGCTTTTATAAGATAGGAATAATATTTAGTGTATAAAAAAGAGGTATCTTATATAAAATTCTTGAGTCACGCTGTTTGTAATTGAACTCCCAAACGTCTCGACCGATTGCCGTAAAATTTTGTATGTATATTCGTTAGGTTTGCGAATCGGACACTATATATTTTTCATTGTCCCTAAATGTTATGGGTGTTGTCCCCTATATTGTTTTTCTTATTTTTTGTTTTTTTTTTTCATGATACAGCGTACAAAAATACTCAGAACCCTAAATTATCAACCTCTACGACACGAAGTTCGATGGGTCAGTTAGTATTTATATAAAAAAAAGGCCAATAGGTTGTCCGACAAATATTCCTAACAAAAATCAAATAATAATGTTTGCCAATTTTTCTCCAATTTTTTAACTAGGTAATTTATGAGTGCGAGCATGCAGAGATTTATCGTTTGTATTTTTGCAGCTATATAAGTACAGTCAGCAAAAGAGATTTTTGAAACATTTTTCTGCAATTGATTTAGGAGTAGCTCTTATGCTGACTGTAAAAAGCATGTCCAATATTATGAACTTGGCTATTATTTTTGCATGAGTATGACCTATTTGTGCGAGTATAGAAATTGGTTTAAATTTAAAAGGAGCAAGCTCATTCATCATTTTATGTCTTTTATGGTATGAAAAATAAACGAAGAACCTGCGCTTCGAAGTTACTTATGCTATTTTTTCAATAGCTTTCTACATTTATCATAGAACCTCATTATGTATGCGTGTTTCGTTATTTTAATATTATGCAGGTATAGTAAACTAAGTGCGGGCTTACCAACCGTTGGATTTAATCAATCGGTGACTCGATTAGATAAACTTTAGAGCCCAATGTAGAAATATTATTTACTAGTGAACTATACTCGCTTCGCTAATATTAGAAATGAGATGAGTTACTAGGGTTCCACGTTACGTCTCTGTAGTTTCGGGATCAGAATATGGCTACGGTATTCCCTACCTGTCGTAAGAGGCGACTAAAAGGTGCTTCCGGGCTAGTGGGTGGCAAGAGTGGGAGCTCGAACCACCTAACCGAGCGACCCCGGGAAGGACGGCGGTATGTGTGGTCTCATACCGTCGTGAAGACCAGAGGGTGGGGTAGGCCACGCCGCCCACCCGGGAAGAGCCCAATGGGTCATCATGCATAGAGGACCCCGGTTGAGTTTCTTCGGAGATCTCGGAGTCCTCCTCGTAGCACTGAGGACGGCCACCGAGGGGGGTGGGTTAGTGTTTACTTAGTCCCACATAACCCTATGTCGCTCCCACGGCATGGGGTACATTCTGAAGGTTTCCTCAAGGGTTCGACGTCATATACTTCAGACTTTATGCATGCAATCGAATCATAGCCCACCCTACCTATTTAGTGTTTGAGTCAGATACTGCTTCTTATAATTAAGAAGTACTTAAGTTGTTGAATATCAGTGAGTGTGAACTTTTGAGAGACTTCTTCGTATTGACTTAGCTTTAAGTTTTCTGATTTTAAAAGGGAGGGTTAGAAAGGATAATAGAATGAGTACCTAACGTTTTTTAGGTAAAATTCAATACGTTTCCCAGAATTTAATCACAATTTTAAATTATTTACAGAAATTAACAGCTACTTTTCTGAAATTCTATTATGTACTTCATTAGTAGTTCATCAAAGATCAGAACTTCATGACAGACAGATGTCAACTGGTAGGTAGCCGTCGATAACCGCGCTAGCTTCCAGAGTACAGAAGTAGGTAGACCTACTACCTAGAGCTTTTACTCGCTGTAACGGTTTTGTTGTTTGACGAGGGTCGTATGACGAAATTCTTTATCGTATTGCTCCCTGCCGCTTTATTAAATGCACATTACACGCTTAAAATAAAAGTCACATTAACGTTGATTAATCATTTACTTACTGTACTGTACTGTTCTTTAATAGATTTATTTTTTGTCATTTATTATTATTACGATGAAAGATTGTTTTCTATATAGATACATCTAATAAATTATGGATACACTGAAAGATTACGCTCAAAGATTTCGATCGTACAGAATACACGTGCCTTACGTGATGAAGTCAGCGCGGACGAAGTTTGTGATAGAATCGCAGTTAATGTTTTATTTATGAAGATAAAAAAGCAGACATTTACCAATGCATGATACTCGGACTCGACGTGTCAGTCGGTAGAGATCCGTTACGTTAGCAGCTTTTAAAATAATAGGACAGTTGTTATCCGTAACAGGAAATTGCATCAAAAAAATACTAGTTTATTTTGTAAAATCTCCCGAGACCAAAGCAGAAATGTCGGACTGTGAAGATTGCATGAATCTCCAATACCCGGGAGCGTGTGGAGTGCTAGGAGAGTTTGTGAACGCCTTGTTGTTTGTGCAGCTCCCGGGCGTGGCGACGGTGTCGACGTCGGTGGCGAGCCCGGGCGCGATGGGGCAGCTCCCCGCGGGTTCGGCGCCGGCGCCAGTGGTGGCCGCGTCTGTGGCCTCCGTGTCCTCGGCGGCCGCGCCCCAGCCGCAGGCCCAGCCGCAGCAGCAGCAACAGCAGCAGCAGCAACCGCTGCAGACGCTGCAGTCGCTGCAACCGATGCAGTCGTTGCAGCCGTTGCAAACCTTGCAGCCGCTGCAACCGCTGCAGACACTGCAGCCGACGGTAACCACACAGGTGAGCACCTCCAATTTGTTTAATATTACATTCGCAGTTTATACATTTTATTTGAATTTTATACTTTTGTAGCGCCTTTTTGTTTTACACATAATAGGTAATCAATACTTGAGTTACATAATTATTGATGACGTTTATAAGTGTGTCCACGGCTCCTACATAGATAAAATACTTTGACTTTATAATCATTAAAATTGAGGAGAAAACACGATCACAGGCTGTGGAATTATGGCAAACGAAAAGTTTTAATTGATACCGAACGTAGGCTGCGATGTCAGTGACATGGTTTTCGATTCGGCGTTATATTTTATGTTTATTATTTTTATCGGGAAACCGATTGCACATGCGTGTATTCAGCGGGTGCAATTACTCAACAAACAAATCTATCGTGGCTCTCACTCGCACGTGTACCGTTTTGATAATGAAGTTTGAAAGGGCAATATTAATGGTTCACCTTAAGGTAGCCTTCCGGCAGCCGTCAGAACAGAATCCGGCAGAACGTTCCAGGGTGCGGTTTGATAACGTTTAGCGTTACTCTGACGCGGCCGCTTCTAGCAAATGCTAGTTTCAAACAATTATTTCTTTGTGGCTTGTGCGCTTCTAAAGTTTTGAATCGAGTGTATTGTATTATAGTTATCTAGTGATTATCGCTCAACGTTATTGTACCTAGGTTCTTTGATAGAAATTTTTTACAAAAATTTTATACTTTTTGAAAATATTGATTGGTTCCCTTTTGAAATGGAAACTATCTACGCGAGCCAGACTTATATGGCTGACGAATTTAATTATGTAAGTGATAATACACATACTTTACTACGTTTAATGTGATAGGTAAATTAGGTAGCTACTTAAGATTTAATAACAAATTGATTGATTGTTTAGGTACAGTTTTTGCCAAGCTGTTATTGAATTATTGATTGAACATAACATTCACTTTTATTTTTATGGTTCATATTATTTTTTCGGTTAATCTTACATTTTAAATATTTTCGCGAAACGTGAACAACTGAAGAAAAGGGTCTATTTTCACAGGTTATAAATCCGTGGTCTGTGGTCTATTTCGTTTCAATAAGATTCACTCAATGATTCCGGCAAGACGTTTCGTTTTACACATGAGTCATGACAGTTTTTTGTGATGTATACCTATTTTTTGGCGCGATGCGCGACCACGCGATGTGTGCTTATGAAACAGAACATTTATTGACTAATCAATATGGCGGTTGCGGTTAGTTTGTCATAATTGTCATTACCGTTAGAATTTAACGAAATTCTTCACAATCCGAATTTTGCGGATATGTTGTTGAATTTTTTTATGTTTTGATCTTCATAAAAGGTTTCAAATCTACCGTAACCCATGACAAAATGATTAATATAGAAGTAAAATACATTTAAATATAGTAATTGGCTCAATACATTCTTAACGACTTACAATAAAGACAATAATAGTTAAGATAATATTTAGTATTTCCAGTGTGAAGACGAACTCATGAATGTTTTGTAAGTAGATTTAAGTTCTCATGTCATTTAAGGTCTTTATGGAAATAAACTGTAATTTGTTGTGGCAACACTGATGAATTACTGTTGGTGCGGTATAAATAAAGATGGTAAAGCTTTTAAATTTATAAAAATAAAAAAATTGTTCGTAATTTTTTTTTACCACAGAATGTATGATATCATTAGGAGTTCCTTACTGCTCCGTTATTAAGACGTTTTCTGCGTTTCAAATTTGCTTTTGCGCTACATTTTGCTGTTGCGTTTTGCGTGCAATTTAAAAAAATCACCCTGTTTTAATAATGTGTGCTTTTCCCTTTTTCCTTGTGTCATTCTAATGTAATTGTAACGTCATATAATTTTGTGATTATTATGAATGCTGAACGCTGTGCGTTATAAATACATTATTTAACGTGAACATGTATGTGTACAGTATTAAATTGAAACGTCTGTCAGTTATTACATCAGAATATTCGATGCTTGTGGTCAGCAGTTTCCCTGCCTCCCTTAGTCTCCCCTGCATTCATACCTATTGGAAAATTAATTGAGGGGCGCTTTCATCATTTCGTTCTATTATAGATTATGTAGACAAGATAGATAGTATATCGTGCGTATGTACCAACGCCGCTGTCGCTTACGTATTTACCAGTACATGCATAGAAGCAAATCAATTGCAAAGATGCTGTAAAAATAATCATACTCACAAATTATTATGTACGTAAGAGCTTACAAAATCTGCCACTAAATTTATTTCTAAGGTAGAATTTAAGATAAAACAGAGATATTGACGAAGTGGAAAACGTATTAACATCTTCCGAGTTTCAAAGGGGGTCTCTTAGCAAGAGCGAACGGGAGCGGATGCGAATGTGAAGATGCTGTGAGAAAATATGCAACCACATGATGTTTGCGAAATATTGTTTTCGCTTTAATGCATTTTGTTGAAACAAGATTTCAACACCTGCTGAGCATTTCCACTTACTGTAATATTTTATATTTAAGTACATAGGTATTATATTCAAGTATTAGCGCAAGTATTAGTCAGCTAAAGAGAAATTCATTGGTCTCTTCTCCAGTTTTACTTAAGATGTATAAATAAATACCTACCAAAACATTGAGCAATATTCTATTCTCAACAAAATACAGATTACCGAAACTATGGCGACGAAGTTGAACTCTTGCATACTTGAGGGGCTCTAGGTGTCTCAATTTATGGAACAATAATAATTTTAAATCAATAATAATTTTCCTGAGGCTCTATTTTTAACATAAGATACACTAGTTATAAATCCGTGGGCTGTGATCAGACATATTATGTACAATACAGGTAGACGTGACAATCCATTTAATAAAGAATGCGCTTTAGTAATGCAGAATGAGACGTAAGAGATAAAGTACAAAGGGTTGTAATTAATTGGAGATCAAAGGCATCGAGTGAGGCGCGCAGCCGCGGCGGGACGAGCGAGGGTGGCGCGGTGGACCGCGGTCCACGGGCGAGAATCGAACCGCCCTTCAACCCCTCCCCCCTCCCCTCCCCTTGTCTCACACACGATCACAGTTCACAGATTACTATACCTATACCTACAGCGACGTAAACAATACATGTCTAGATTGAAACATATTGCCTCGAGCCGTTTTGGAGGAGTTCAATTACAAACGCCGTCGAGAATTGTATGTATAAGAAATGGCTGGCGGATATTTTATTTTATAGCCAGTACAAAATATTTCGCTGTGCAATATGTTTGAGTTTGTTTGAGTTAACTACGTAACTACTTAATTGAAGTATTTCGTGTGCTCTTGTCTCGTTTCCCCGCGACCCCATCTCAGCTGAGCATCAGGTGGTCTTGTGAGCATGAATTAACTTATTATGTATAAAAATAAAATTTTCAATGTTTCCAACAATTATTAAGTAATTCTTAGCTATAGCTATGCGATTTTTTATTGTTATGTGAAATCTCATGATATATGTAGGTATGTAATTATCGACGCGACGGCTGAATAATGATACATTTGCTTTTGGGAATTTACGTTGAATAGAGGTTATTTTCTCTGTGTTATTTGAATTTCTACTATAATAATTATATATTACCTACTGATTCTCCATTAAAACAATTTTGATTTAATGATATTACTTCTCTGGTAACCACAGAAGCCACTGGATAACACGAAGGAGAAATGTCGCAACTTCCTGGCGAACCTGTTGGACCTGTCGAGCAAGGAGCCGATGTCGGTGGAGACGAGCGTGCGGAACCTCATCCAGGAGCTCATCGACGCGCAAGTGGAGCCCGAGACGTTTTGTGAGCGGCTCGAGAGACTCCTCAACGCCAGCCCCCAGCCCTGCCTCATCGGCTTCTTGAAGGTACCTACTGCATCCGTAAACACCGGGGGGGTAAACTACAGCTTACCCGCGTTCGTCACCGAAATACATACGCGCGTTCTGCAATAGGCACCCTGCGTTGCGTGCGCACATAATTATCTGTAAACAAGCAACTCAATGAATCACTGTAATGACAACAGAAAAGCCTGCCGCTGTTGCGTCAGTCGCTGGTGACGAAGGAGCTGGTGATCGAGGGCATCAACCCGCCGTCGCCGCACGTGGCGTTCGCGGCGCCCATCCCCTCGCCAGTCACGCCCGTCACGCCCGTCATGGCGAGCAACGTGCAACTGGTGAGTGCTACACCGACACACACACATACACACACACACGCACACACACACACACACGCACACACACACACGCACACACACACACATACACACACACACTCACACCGTCCTCATCCTGCACTCTGTGTTGAACGAGCTGCGCGTCGACTGCAGCGTTCCATGTGGTGTTAGCCTAACGCAAATGATCGACGCATAACCGCAATGTTTCGACGACTCTCGCAGAAGCATAATATGGATTTGTATGGATACAGTTCGATAGTTCTGTTATACAGGATAGAAAACAATTGTGTACTAGATACACGTGATCGTTTGCGATAGGTGTAATTGGCATTCGATATTGATTAAATAATTACACTTTATCTGTGACATGTTTTCTTCACTTGCATTAACTTCGAACAGAACGGATAGCATTGCTTTGTATTTTACTATCAAATTGATAACATATTTCAAAGAAACATTTTATATCATCTATATTTGTTTTATAAGCACCAAGCTATTTAACCGTACAAACAGCATTTTAACGCTATTTTACTCTGTGCCACTAATACTGTGTATTCTAGGGAGAACATGACAATCGCCGAACGTTATAGATACTGTAATATGGAATAACACCACCATATAATTATCCGACATTGTTATGGTGAATATTCAAGGACATTGTATGATCGTTACATACGTGCAACTCACACTATACACACAGCCAGTTCAGAGACCGGCACGGATGTTGGACGCTTGCCAACTGTGTGAGGTCTCGCGGTGTCGGTCGGCGGTGTGCGCAACACCACTCCCAGGGAAACTCACGCGACTCACCAACCCCTAGAGTAACAATACCCTAGAGTTGTCGTCTAACAATAAGTTAAGTACATCATTTGATAAATTTAATGAATGTTTTGTTCGTTGTTTGATTCTATCAGTTCCATATTCATTTACTCGACCTTCCCTAACTTACCCCTTGGAGTAACGTGATGGCCGTTGTTTGACATGTTACGATGTGATTTATAAAAACATCATAAAATGTGAGGAAGGATAATATATGTCGGATTAATGTTATAAATCTCATAGAAATTCAAGTTAACAAACTATTAGGCTTGGTTAAGTAATTATTTTATAAATATTATAGTAACCCATAGTTAATTAGGTATATACACGATTCTCTTTGTATAATACCAATTATATTTCGACCCACGATTTCAATCATAACAATATGGATCGTGGCACGAAACGACTGATATACAGTGTTCACAATATACCTAAGATCAATAGAGTCAGCAACGTTTGTCAGTCCGTTTGATACAGCTAATGTTTAACATTTTTGTCCAAAATTTCTAGTTTACATTGTACATACTTTTTGTCTCAGTGTCGTGTCACGACTTTCTTGTGATTCTATGTGAGTTCCAAATTTGAATTCACTGGATCTTATATAGTTTCGAAAATGTATCGCTGGTGGTGGCAAGACCCAACAGTAATTGTGTGCAAAAAAAAAATCCGCTTTTCTCAAAAACATTGCACCATAAAAGATACCTTTGCCGAGATATATATGTATATATATATATGTATTTATATAACTTTTGGAATACATAAAATCTATTGTCCCATGATCCACCGCCTGGTTTTTAATCTGTTATTGTCAAAAACAACGTTTCGATTGAGACGAGTTTGAGCTCAGCGCTCAAGATCCGTGCCGGTAATGAAAAAATACATAGTCCAAATAAGTTACTGTTTCCGATTAAAATCAACTACTAATTGTATGATTGGATCCAAACTATGTATCGATGTGCATTATGCCCGCTCCCGATATTGTTGGTACGATGATGCTAAGCTAACGCGGTGGTTGTGGCAGCCGATGGACGAGGGCAGCTCGAGCCCGACCCTAACGCCCCTCCTCCCGCCGGTGATGCCGATCACCCCGCTGCCCCCCCCTCAGCCGTCACCGAACCCGTTAAATATGTTGTCCGTCCAGGCCGGGTGCCCGCAGGTTGGTTCACACCTACCCGTATGCGACAAACGTATATCAAACTGCCCGCTGCCGCGCTGGCCGCAGGCCTCCCGTTTAACGTCTACTACGTGTAATTCGGGGCAGCATTGGTATCCCTTTGCGTGTGGGGGTAGTACACAAGTCCTGCATAATTATGTTGAGCTTTCGGAATCATTCTCGTCGTTTCCCGGTGGTTTTATCACTGACCGAGCGTACCTACGCCACCGCGATCGGCCACACCTCAGATCGTAAATAGATCGTACATTTGTCACTATCAATGATTCCAAAAAGCTCCTAAAATCTTTCAAGTAGTCGTCTTTCTCAATTTAAGAATATTGTAATGGTTACCCGTACATATCTAGCGTGTAATGACGTCACTGAGGCTTGCACGATTCCCACTGGGTTCAGCCGTATCATGTGACATACGAACATTTAATTATCAGTTTAAAATATGATTTTGCTGGACGATGTTACCAGTATATTACGCGCTGTATATGTAGTTACAACTAAAGGAAACAGTTCAGCATAATAATTATTACAGTACTATGATAGGCTAAATTTATTATGTAGGTATATTTATAAATACTAAATACATTTTTTTCAGTACTATATTAAAAATGTTTTTCCAACTAAGTACTTGTACAATTTGACTTTTTTATTTTTAACTATGAAAAGTACATAAGTACCTACGTAATTATATGCCACTTTTGCATCGGCGATTATGCCGGACTGCTTCCCAATTTTGTTTTTACAGTTTGTACGAATAATATCGTATTATAGATAGTTAACAAAAACCAGTGACGAATGTTGACTATAATTGGCTTTCAGTAGATTTCGTCGCGCATTTTGCGAATCATCATTTTGTCAAAATTTCATCGAGGGGTATGAGATTAACTCACTAATAGTTAGGTAGGTACATAGTTCAGAGTGCTCGGTGCCTAACCGACGATCGCATGAGAGGTGTCACGTAAATTATGAGATCAGTTTGTTTATATTGAAACGTACGAAAAAGTTAGTGCCATCAGTTATCGCCGATAACTAATTATAACAATTTTATCATTAATTCCTTATTGACATAAAAACTAAAGACTTGTCGAGGACGCTATAGTTTATATTCTCTTTTATTAATTTTTAATTTACCATTTTCAATTTAAAACGCCAGTCATGTTTCAAAGAATGGAATTAATGATACAATTATTATTTCTTCATACAATTTCGTTATTATCATTTTATAATATTAACTATTTTTGAAAATATGATGTTAATCGTTTACAAATTGGCTGATCTCTTTTACAAACGCTCTACATAGTAAGATGTTATGTCTGTTTAAATTTCATAACAATAGGATACTGCGAGTTATTTCGAGATGCCGCTAAGGACCTACAGAGGTGCTAAAGAGTCGCCAAACATATGCCAAGCCACCCGGCCATCATTCGACGTAACAAATTCACTATTTAAGTTATATAAATGTGGAATGAGTAGCATTCGGAAGCCTTCTTTTGCCTAGTGTAAACTCAATGTCATGGTTTACTGTTATAAGTTCTTTTTGTAGTAATCATACGTACCCAAACACAGCCATTATACGACTGGTTTAAGTTGTATTTCATATAATTTTGGTGTAAATAATTATGTTTCCTTACTATTTTTTATAACGCAGCATCGATGTGTCACACGACTGCGTTCTTGGCGATGCAATGTAACAAATACTAGACGTATAGTCAAGTTGAAAGGACTGGACAATGAACGTTGATGGTAAAAACCATAATACTAAGTTATTTGGGGTTAAGTTGGAAACGTTATATTATGTTCAATGTACTACTATATAATAATTATATTGGGAAGTAGGTTTGGACGTTAAAACAATATTACGATATTTAGAATCGTGTTTCCGTCAAGAGTTTGCTATTTATTTTTCACTCATGCTTCTCATACGTATTAAACATGCATGTAAATGTGAGTAGTGATCGATGTTACATTTTGCGCATGTTCCGTGCCTTCATGTATCTTATTAATACTGTTTCCATGTATGTTACTGTCGTAAGCTAGATAATTTTTTTTTTCGGTAATAGAGTTCACAAGTAGAAATTGTTGCCTGTACGATGTTTATTACAACACTCGCGGCAGCATCTGCTATAAAACATTCGAATTCGCGAGCATGGCTTAAGAGACGGCCCAACAATAACCCTTTTGATTACTTGCTTTTTGAATTGCGAGTACATGACACGCCTTGCTAAAATGTAGGTACGTATAATTCGATGAAAAAATCTTTGATTCTAATGTTAATCGACTCTTTGTTTTATGGCTGCGGCTGCCCAGTGTCAGTGTTAAGTAAAGTGTCAAATTAATATTATGTGTATGGTGGTTGCGAAGGTGTTTTGTAAATCTAAAATAGTTCACACATTAACAACTCCTGCTGGATATTTAATTTCCTACTTGAATACTTGTCACGGGTTAAAATAAACATTCGATACGTGAAATTTATACTGCTGTGCGATCAACTTACTAGAGAAAAAAAATGGATCTTGTTACATCTTGCAATCGGACATTACACGGTAGATGGGCACTCGCCCCAAGTTCTTTAAAAATAACGAATAAAAATAATTTCTCTCTTTGCCGATTTTATCATAAATGGCTTAAATTAACTTTCTGTCATTTAATCATCATTGCATTGTACAAATTATGTGTTTCATAATTTTTATTCAGTTGCAAGAATAATTAAAATGTCTTTAATATATTACGATTACCTATGTCCATTTGGTTACATTTCATGTGGAATTTACAAGTAATCAAGTACTTGAAAGATTCAAGCATTACGCATAGCTACAGTTAGATTAAAATATATCCTGTAGCAAATCATTTACTACATTATAGTTAAAATGTGTGAAGTATAGTACCTACTGTAACGTTTATGTGGGTGGCCATGGATGCGGCAGTTGTAGGATTGTTAACTACTATGTGTACGTTATAGACATCTTAAATGTTGTTGTACAAAAGTTGATCCTCGGGCGAATGGTAATGTAGCTCAAAACAACATAAAAGAGAGTGTTCCGGTTGAGAATTGTGGTGATCGGTATTATTCAGTGATGTTGTAAAAATATTAGTCCATACATAGAACGTTCGAATAACGCACAATACAGAACTCACGCCGTTCACGAAAATAGTCGGGTGCGCCCGCACTACTGACAGTACTGACTCACTGTGAAAGCTGCGTATTTCGAGCGCGCTTGTAAGGATTCACCCTTTTGCGTTTTTATGTTTACTATATCGTGTGGTATTTGCAGCAAAAGCCGGCGGCGAAGGCTGGCGGGTCGATTGCGGTGCTGCAGAACATCCCGGTGCACCCGAAGGTCAGCGTGGGCAAGACGGGCAAGGCCATGGCGGTCAGCAGCAAGGCCGGCATGAGCCGCGCCGCCAACAGCGCCGCACTCAGCACTGTGCTCACGCCAGGGAAATCCCTGCTCAAGGACAAAGTACTCTCACATTGATTTAGCCTAGTTTAACTAATAAGATAAACTATATAAAAACTTCTTTTTTTCCGATGATATTACAACAAAGCAATACCTTCTACTTTCATAGACCCCGTTTGAAAGAACGATGCCCGGTTAACACACACATTAGTATATAAGTAATATAAAATTTAAGTCAACGATTACGTGTAAACGGTCAATGTTTTGAACGAAGCAAAGAAATACACGTTATAATGTTCATTTTATAAATAACTAGTGAATCGCCCTCGCTTCGCTTCGGAGCCCGTAGGTATCACCCGCGTAGGTCCCGCTCCTGTCGGGTACGAATTATCACTCGTATATGATCAACAAACTTTCAACGCCTATTTCACCCCTTTAGGGGTAGAATTTTCAGAAATGCCCAAATACGTATCGACTGATTTTTAATCAGGAGCCTAAAAATAAAGTTTCTAACTTGAATGAATCAGTAAGGACTTAATTTATATATATAATAAAATATGTATTATTACATTATTTAAGCAGTGTGATTGCCTACTGGTTTGAATGTTTTCCATAACATTCTCAACGGTATGTGAAGTGTACCATTCCGCACTTGGCCAGCGTGGCAGACTAAGTACCTGGCCTATGCCCCATTCAGTGCTCGAGCATGGCTATGAGAGGAATGATTTGTTGCTTTGCTTTGCCTTTTATTACCAAATTCGTAACGCAAAAAATTTTAAATATGACCTTTGTGCTAACACTGCCACATAAACATCTTGCTTTTAACTGTGGTTGCATTGCATTTTAATTTAATAGTTTGTAATAATTGTAAGCGTTTGTTATTTACAGAATGTTTGAATGTATAAGTAGGTATAAAAACAGGAAATAAATCAACACTCCTGCTGCCAAAGGTTATCGGGTTTCTCACGCCATCAGGACTTCAAGTTAGCTAAGTACCGTAAGTACCTACTGCATAATTATGCAGTCATAATTTAATCTCTCACTGGTCACTCGCCCGCGTGGGTCCTGCTCCCGTACGAATTATTATAATCACTAGTACCTACTTACAGCGCTCGCAGTATGAAATATTTTTGAGGTCATTTTTCTCCACCTTGGGTTTCATTATTGGCATTTCAGTAAGAAACCTAAACTAACTAACTTTTTTGAAAATATAAGATAGCCTGTGTTGGAAATGGCGTAGCTTATCTACAGTGAATGCATTTATCAAAGCACCCGTGTCCTGTAAACTGTAACTCATTCATGGTAGTACTAATACTAATAGCAGCATTACTATTAAAGTATTTTAAGGTTATAAAAACCCTTACCATACTGTAAATTTGCTCATGTTATTTATTCATAATAATCTTTACAGTCATTAATCAATCACCTACCGCGAGCAACACAATATTCACATAGGATATGGACAATTGGACGGTGGCGACCTGGCGACCGGTTGCCACTGGACTGAGAGGACAGTGAAGCTGACATAACCACCACAACGATTGTCAACAGCAACGGGACAAGCTTCGAGACATTTGAATTAAGAAATATCAATATGTGGCAATTTGAACATCACAGGAGCAAAATAAATATATTGTAGCAGACCTACATAATATTTTTTCTTATATTTATTTTAATGCGAATGTGTCATCCGACGGTGTTTTCAGTCGTTGTCACATTTTGAGGCGATCGGGAACGCTCGGAATTCCGTCGGATGACACGGCAGAGCTAGGTAACGGTTTTTAATTGTTATTAGATTTTTATTGTTAGCAGGAAACGATTATTTTATATTTAGCTTTTTTCTTTAATGTATATAATTTATTAAATTCTACTCCTTCTGATATTTCATTCTTATTATCTCTAATTCTATTTCTACATTCCTTCTTCTTCCCCCAAAATATTGATAAACTAGTCCGTTTTCGCAGCAGTACTGACAGCAAGTTTAATACACGCATGTCCTTTTCCTTATTTTAATACTCTATGCTTAGACCAAAGTAAGCTTGCGCATAATAATAATAATGTATCTATAGATTTTTTATGTTGACAATTAATTCTGATTAATAGGCCATTTGACAGTATGAAAAATAGTGTTATTGAAAGTACCTAATCGACATTTAATATTACTACAAAAAGCGTTATACATAAAAATAATTTAAAAATATTTATTAATTAACAAAAAAACCCTTGTTTTAAAAACATACATTTTTGTATATAAGTCACGTGACACAAAACGCTCACTATTGGTCGAATCCATGATGACGTCACATGCTTGTAAACTAAAGTCAAAGTCAAAATATTTTTATTATGTAGGTGCCGTGGACACACGTATATACGTCATATTTTCCAATTTACCAGTTTTGGTGGGATTTCACTTCTTTTTGCAGAAAGCTGACGTTGACTGATTGATGTGATGATGACATCAGCTGCTGTCAGTAAAGTCACAATAATTAGACAACTGTATGTCCGTATCCTAGCAACAAACAAACACGAAGAAAGAAAGACAAACAGACAGACAGACAGTTTTTCTTAATCTGGGCATTTAACTCTAGCTGTGTACCAAATTTCAGCGCTCTAGTTCTATGGGAAGTAAGTATCCAGTTCCATTTTAACAATCTTGTGGGCTACCCGGTACTTCAGACCTTCGAAGATCTCAGGTTTCATAGTTTTCCCTTTATGTAGTTGTTAAACTCTACCTCTGTACCAAATTTCAGCGCTCTAGGTCTATGGGCAGTACCTGGTCTATTTTGATGATCATGAGTCGAGTCAGTCAGTCAGTGTTGAAAATGCGAAACTTTGCATTAATAAGTTCGGAACTAAATGATCTACCCAGTCGAAATTTTGGATTTCTAGTGCCTGATTATAGCTTACTAGATGACGATAATTTCAGCATTCTAATCCTAGCCAGAGGTTCTCAAATAGGAGCCGGAAAATGCGGCGAAATGGTTCCAGTAAAGGATGGTACGGCAGTGTTGCTTCGCGCTCGACTTGGTGGCACTGCCCCCAGATTATTTCAAAATGATGTTTTTTGTATTATGACAGTTTTTAGACGATGCGAATTTTTTATCTGTTCCATTAATATTTGTGTACCGTGTATATTTCTGTGCGATAACCTTAGGAACAGTGGTGTTATCACAAACTAAACTAACACGTCATAATCCTAAAGTAACCTCTTCGTATGAAATGCTATCTTTTTGTACGGAAAGCTTAATTTCGTGATTGGTTCGCATGTTCTCAATTCTTGAGGGCCGTTTTGAGCTTAGCCGAAACACACTCCTTATGTTTTGCAAATCACAATACAGAAGGATGCTAAACTACCCCTTAATCTGAACTATCCTCAATTTATTAAGGTCGTACGGTCGTACATAATAAATGCACTATTATAATAACAAGGAGTAGTTACATCTATTCTGTGGGTCTTTGTGACAGTACCGAGATAATGATCTTGGTGAGTTGCAAGTCATTCACGTATTTAATTATCTTGATTATGTTGTGTGAAATAAAATAATTATAGGGACTTTTTACGGAGTCGTTGTAAGTTGTGACACTTGTGACATTATTATTATGTTTGTAGGACTGTCTGATCGTTATGAAACATTACGGGTAGTCGGGTAACTATACATAACTACCGATTTGTTATTATATTACCGATATTTCGACAAATTATTCAGCTTTATAATATTTGGACGGCCGCGTGGTGTTGGTGAGACACCCTGAATGCTAAACCTCTGGTCCCGGGTTTGATGACGGCCGAGGCAAAAATTTATTTGTCAGATAAAAGTTTGTACTCGGGTTATGGTTGTTAGTGTATGATTTAATCTCATTTTGTGTGATGTTATAAATGATAATATCTTATTTTGTGATATTATTACTTCTACCGATATGTATTTTTAAGCGTAAAATGTTAAACTATTTTTTTTTCAAAATCTGTCCAATACAGAATCTGTCCGTACTAAACTATGATGTCCAATGTAGAATCTATCCAAGGTCGAACTAAACCATGATTACGAGTAGATCATGTTAATGTTCGCATGTGTCGATTGTTGCATAAACTAAATGTAACGTCCACTATACATGACAACGGCAGTGTATGTCCGTATGTCTGCAATGTGCTCGTCTCTTCGCGTGGCTTTGTCTTCTACGGGATTGTTGTTAATAATACGATATTGTTGTGTCGCCTGTCAACTCATTACTGTTGTGTTGTGTTGTGTAGATGCCGTGGCGACATTGTTGTTTACAGGAGGACTGGTCTGTGAGGTAAGCTTCGGTTAGGGCCACGGGAATATTAATACTAGCTGCCTGTTGATACAGATTATTACTCA
>DWPC01000007.1:0-20758 GCA_018251435.1 Oarisma aurantiaca
AAGGTAAACGTAGGTGGGTAATGTTTTGCAGGTAAAAAGTTTATTTGTTAGTTAGTAAAGAGTTGTTTTATTTTTCACGATGATGGTAAAAAATGTCTAACCTTTTATCCTTGAAATTTTTAGCTCTTTGAAAATTCTTCTATTTTTATTATTGGATATTGGCAATATTTTCAATAAAAGTCGCAGATTTCTTGATCTATAACCAATGTTTTATTGCTCAACTTAGTATTATACGACAATAAGTACATTATACGACAATAAGTGACATATTAAAAGGTATAGACTAGGGAGGTTAGCAAACCTAGTAAAAAATCACGAACTACATTATAAACTTATACTCATTCAATATTTATGTTCACAGAATTACTTAATTTTGGGTTACCTCTGTTTTTTCTAAGTTATTACCATATTTTAGTTTTGATTAGAAGATTCTTCGAACTTCCGGTTAGAAATCGAAAGACGGAAGCCCAATTCAAGCCTAAGCAAAGGAAATGAATTGTTGCATATTAACGCCCAGTTGAGCACAAGCACAACTTTTATTAGTGCCCTCATAAATTACATTTCGCTAAAAGTACAGGTCCGTTTCGATTGTTTTTTTATAAATCCTGTAATGTTTTACACAAATCCACACTTTGTTAAAAGTAACGTACCGACTTATATCAAGTTTTGTTTTACGTTGTTTTTTTGCGGTTTGAATATACTTTTAATAATTGTTTATAGTATACGCGTACCTATTATTCCTACTAAGGGAAAGAACAAAATAATTTTGTAAATAATATAAATGGTAGATACCTTATAATGTTGTCACAAGTTTTCTGCAAGTTTCAGTTTGCTTGTAATAAGGGACGAAAATCACGAACAGAATAATAATTCTCTTTGTATAAAAACGAACAAAGGAATCGACTATTACTAATAATATCGGCTGGTGTAAACATAATATACTTATATATTGAGTATTTGTACAAAGACCCAAGCGAAGGCCATTTTCGTTTATGTTACATACAAAAATTGCGAGCGACATGTCTGTTTCCAGATAATTTGTCCCGCTCAATTGCAAACCACAAATCCACTGCGTGAAGATAAAAAGATCAAAGTTTTTGTTAAACTGACTGTTACATTACATATGTCTATCGTTAATTTCATTTATACAACTAATGCAATTATTAATTATGCAATTTTGATCTGTCATAGCCAATAAAGAGGAGCCATTGAATACATTTTACACATTTCGACTTTCAATTATTTACCTACGGTTATTCAACAAGTCCGTTGTCAATTTCAACAGTAATTAATAGTAGCATTTTTTATCTAATCTCGTTTCCTTAAACCTATTTGGTTTCGTAAATATTGTATAAACAAAAATCAATAGGTAATTCGGAATGCCACCATCCAGCCAGTTCTACTTAAGATCAATCTAACTAAACGAACGCGGATAAGCATGCAAATCCGGATTCAGCGGAAGATCTGATTGATTTTACGCTTAAGAAATAGGCACCCTTTTTGATTGATTTGCATTAATAGAAGAAATTTATGGGTACAAACGAGCTGAATACATTACATTTTTTTATCATGCAGCTGAATCAAGGGTAGGTAATCGTTTTAAATCTCGAGTTAATTTTGAACACCAATTTTCAATAATATTCATTCGGTTTCTTTGCCTAATTTTTTCTTATGTTCATTTATAATAAAGAAAGATAATATAGTTCATGCTGAGCGAACATATAGTTCATGCTTTTAGAAGAATCCATGTCTTCTTGAAAATGCTCATATCAAAGTATGATGAAAGTGAGAAGGCAGCTGTTATTAAATCCTGTCGAAAGCAATGTATCTATGTCTTGTCATGTAGTAATAGGGTGTGTAGTGACGTTCTATTTTACTAGTCAATCGTAAAATAATATTTTTCCTTTTACTAATTTGCCCTGTATCTTATAAATCCTGACAAATCTGTTTCATCTTACACTAAACTGTATTAAATAAAACCGTGTACCAACTTGAAATATAAATGTATTTGAAGGAAGACTATTTATTAAAGTTCTGTACATCTGATGAAAAAATGTAATCCTTAATACTGCGCAGAGCAGGCAGCCCTATTTCTTTGATACCCGGGGCAAAATCATCTGTGTTGCGAAGTATTAAAGTGTGGGCGTAGTTTAATAAGACTTGGCTCCGAACAAGGAAAATGTACATAGGAAATCTTGTTATTTCTGTAAATACCGACAAACAACCAGAGTGGGAAGTTGATAGTTAATGGTATTTGTTCCAGAAGCTTGACCGAAGTCAACCATCAGGATCCGCAAACATCTGTTGAGTAGAAATCTGGTTTTGTACACCTCTTAGTTGCAGGAGAACTTAAAAAGCTGCATTGGTGCAGTTCTATAGAACATAATAATGGTGACGATTCAATGAACCGCCCGCATTTCCTTATAATCGATGGACCTCATTTCGACAGTATCTCACAGCCGTTTGTGAAGATAGAAGTGGGTTTCTCCTTTGTACTGACTAGAATGTGATTAAACTTCTAGATGACGAGATACATCATTTTAATTTTAGCTCAGTATTCACGGCATTGCTTATACCACTAGGGTATTTAGTTAAACTTTCAGCCAATTCTTTACAAATCAGTATGTTTTAACAAGTTTTATATGAAGGTAATAATTGTGTAAACAAAATATTATTTGGTGAACAGATTAGATTTCATATGCGATTTGGAGTTTGAAAAAAAAAGGTATGTGTACAAATGGCAAGAAGAAAAGAGGGAAATCTAATTCAGGCCGTGAGTGATAATCGGATCTATTTATTTATAAGTACCTACAGATGTACGAGGTTAAGCGTCGATAAAATCAAGTTTCAAAGATATCGGCTCATTACTGTAATCGAAACGTGTAGGATATAAGATTGGAATTGAGCGTTGACGACTGAGGGTCGTGAGAAAAAATATAGGGATTTGACCGTCGTCGCCGTAACTGACAAGTAGGTTGGGACCCCGAAGTTTTTATTGAAATTTAGAACGTCATTTCCAAACCGGCAGGGTTTTTTCCCGTTCGTGATGGCTGATGGTATTAGGGATGCTGTGGACCAACTTAATAGAAATTACCCAATCAATAGTAAAAAGCTTTAGATCGCCAAAGAGTTCATTTGGTGGCTTCCAAGGTCGAATTATGTTATATTTAATATTCTGAGCTAAATCTGTTTTAGTACGTGGACCAAAGCAATTATAAAACAGAATAAATGTCCTTTTATCTTCTAGAATTACGTTTGATTTTGTAAAAGAACATTTTGGTAATAAAAGTATTTACACTAACATTAAAATTAAAATTTATTTCCGTACCGAAATGACGGAACAAAATTTAATGTAGGTATGCGTTTACTGCAAAAGCTTTATGCTCAAACAAATTCATTTCTCATTACGTGTCCCTAGACGATATTTTCAACATACGCAATTCAAAACTGAATAACAACTTATTGAAACGAAAGTTTGAAATGTTCCGAGAACGACACGTCCAAATTGCGATCGTGTGTATAAAACTTAAATCGTCATTATTTATTCGAATATTTCGATTGGCAACATCGAAATGGTTGTTAATATCTCAAATCTAATAATGGACCACGATGTCTAGCCCCCACACTATCGTAACTCTTTTGTCTTCTCACTTGATTTGGAGATTCTTGACTTTATACGGGATGTCTTTCTTGTTAAAAAATAGATTTCATGTTTGCCGTCTTCTAGGTGACTGTATTTATTTATTCGTGTAGGATGAGATCATAAGAAATAGAAGAGAAAATGACAATTGGGCGAGAACATTTCAATATAATTTCCACTCGAATCGTTTTTACCCGTTTGAAACGCTTGAAAGGATAAGCTTTTGGTTATTAAACAAAGTTGTCGCTTTACCTTCCTGTTTTAACTTTACTGGTGCTATTCAGAGGTGTTAGGTATGTACAGGTGTAACAAATTGTTTTGAACTGACTGAATTTCGCGAGCATGGAACAATCAAATAGCACATAAACAAAATAGATATAAAAATTTGTTACATAGTTATGACACGATATTATTTTGTGAATTATCTTCAGTTATTCGTACTTCTTGTTCTTTTCGTTGAATTGAATTGTAACCTTGACCAAAAGAATACCTACATCGAAATAAAGGTTATTTCACTTTTGATAAGGACGTTAAAACTTTTCATAAAAATATGTATTTATTGCCCGTCTCTCTTCGCAGATTTCAACTGTAGATTCCAAGTCCCTTCAAATTTGGCATTGCTCGAGAACTAATATTTCATGCAGCGTGTGGTATATTAAATATGTCGGCATATGAACGTTGTGAGCTGTTTATATTGAAATTCGTTTAAATTTTGAAGTTTCAGTCACAAGGACTACTGTATTTAGAGTATAATAAGAGCATATTTAAAATGAGACCTTGATACACAAGGAGTTTAAGGCAGCTACACGAAAGTGAAAGATAAAAATATTTGTAACAAGCAGTCCAAGAGCGGATTTGAATTTTAGGATGCATCAAATCGAAGCTGCGATCTGAAGCGAGACGGGAAGGAACACGTTACTTGTACCTCAGCGTTAATCCCGTCTTAGGATAAGCAAATGCGCCTCTGGGTAATCCTCTTAGTATCACCTATAATACGTGAGAGAAATGCAACTACGTAAATGGTTATGAGTTACAATGTATTACGAAGATATACTTGTGTATTTGCAATCTGAATGTTACACACTTTACGAGCAACTATTTGTTGTTATAAAGCTTTACTAGGTTAATAAAAATACTCAATAAATTATTTTGTCTTTTCACTTTTCAAAGAAAGTAGTTTATTAATTGGGTGCACAGTACCTACATTCTTATACTGAACATTTAAAATGAAGTTTATTTCCATTAATTTAATTTTATATTATGGATAACGAGACATGTTATTTTTATTAAATGTACAATACATTAATGCACTCTGATCTTTTCAGTGGATATGAAAGAACTGCTGAGTACGGTTTCCAATTCGCTGGTTATTGTTTAAAAGCTCTTTACATCAGATCTGTGTAAGCGTTTAACGGTTAAGCTTGTGGAACAGTTTTATTTATTTTGAGTAAAATATCACTTTTATTATTACAATTCCTCCCTAAGAGGCGTATAAACAAACCTTTTCTTCAGCAGGCCCAAACACTGTATATTTTTCTGAAATACTGAACTTTCATGTATCTAGGTAGGTATTATATTTTTGAAGATCTTATTTTATGATCAAATTACTGATTGAATACTCAAATAATCTATGGCTACAATTAACGAACACAGCAATTAATTATTTTAGGATTAAATCACGTGTCATTACCTATTGTTAAAATTTCTTATCTCCCACCTTTAACCGTATATCAGAAGGCTGATGTTATTTTCTCAAATTGAAACGTGCACAAATTGAGCCAATATTCCTTTGTAAGAATTCCTTTGAGACGATTTTGCTTGTAATATAAGGATCAGGTATTCTTTTCGCTCGCATTAAATTATGTTGCTTATAAACATACTCATAGATATCAGAATTTGTAATAAATTTTTATTACGAATGTTGTCGGCATTAATATTATTATGATTTGTGTAAGTTATCTGTATGTTGTTGGACAATATAGAATGACGGCGTTATGAAAGTCGTTTGTTTTGAAATAAAGAATTTTGTGGCTCTGAGTGGATTGATCCACTTTTGTCTTCGTAGTTCATCCATCAACACAGTCTGACGACTGGATCAAAAAATTGCTTTAACATAGATTTATTCATCCCGCAACACTTAAATTTTCATATCGTTATAAACAAAATGTGCTTCACACCAGCTTAACAAACATTTAGAGCAGTATCGTGTAATGAAAACCCTTTCGCTATACATTACCCGGCCGTAATGGCGTTATGATGGCATTTTAATGAGAAATTTTTGGAAAACAATGCTAATATAGGAAGTCCAGTGATATGAGGGCTACTCGGCTAAATGCCTTGCCATCCTAACACACGTAATTGAGTTAAGGATAATTTTGAATTTAATAACGAAACTCAGCAATAACGTTACGTCATCCAATGTTATTAGCGTTTGTTATTGTCCTTGGCGCGTAAATTAGACATCAAAACCGAACCACTTTATAAAATTAATATTTACAACGTACATATATACTGTTTCATCAAAAGAGCCCCTCAACAAAAACAAAGTTTCTCAGCAAAAAAGTAATACGTGCGAATTGCCCTTGGATTTCATTGCTTAATTGCCGCCAAAAATCTGTAGGTCCCCTATAAATCAGGGGGATTAAACAGTAAAAAACTTAGCGAGCCCGACTAGCGAGAGATTACAGTCTCGTGAAATATGCGATTCGCTTTGTCCGAAAAATCCAGACCCCCTGAAAAATAACCCACAGATAACAAAAGGGATTTTTGACGGGTCTAAGCGTTAGCCATTTTGTCTGGTTGGAACTTTTTAATTTTTTTCCTTGAACGGGCAAAGGTGAAGCAAAATTAGGGTTAATGTTAAAGGTACTTTGAACAATGATCAAATTACTACAAACCCGGAATTAGAACCATTTTTACTTAGAATTAATATAATTTACATCATTCTGTTTGTACCTACGAAAAAGGAAAAATAAATTATATTTATTTTACATGAGTATCGATAATTGTTTCTTATAGTTTACCATACAATTTGATCATAGTCATACATTTTGATAATGATTATAGTATCTCCCATCACAGTTGCACAACATTTTTTTGTGATAGTAAATGTAAACATTTCTTTGTTTCAGATCTGCGACCTTCTGGTTGGCATTAGGATGGATCTTCACTGTCATCACGAATTGCGAGACGGCCCAAACCGCTTGTCCCACCGAATGCACTTGTCATTCCAAAACTGACCATGGGTACGCCAGCGCTTTGCGAATTATCTGCAGAAAAGGAGACATGCATTCTATTCCCGTGGAATTTTTTGACCGAAGCGCTGAATACATACACATTTCAGCGCCCTTCGATAAGCCAAATTTTCTAACAATCGGACCCATCTTCACTCAACCAACGCCTTTCGTCGAGCTCCGAGAACTTCATATTGTCAACTCAAACGTTCCTTCAATTGGACAATATTCATTTTGGGGCCTGCATAATTTAATGAACCTAAATCTGACTTACAACAATATAACCAGCATTGGAGCCGACAATTTTCGGGGCCTCGTAAATCTTACACAATTACACCTGGACCATAATATTATCGAACAAATGCCAAGCGAAACATTTCGCCATTTGACTGAATTAAGAACATTGGTTTTAGCACATAACCAAATCTCCAGTTTAGTATCTCGACTATTTCGAATGCTAGCAAAACTCTCCTACTTAGATTTGAGCTACAATCCCTTGGACGATTTAAATCCAGAAGTCTTTAAGGACATTCAGCATTTGGGAGTATTTAAATGCAGACAATGTTTATTAAGACGTATAAACACCCAAATATATCATTTGGTGCCGCTTTTAGAAGAACTAGATTTGGGTGAAAATCAGTTTAAATATTTAACTTCTGACGAATACATAAGTTTAAAAAAACTCAAGAAGTTGAAATTGGATGGAAATCAGTTGTCCGTGATTGTCGACAATATGTTTGGAATGAACCGTCAACTGCAAGAACTTTGGTTGGCACGAAATCGCCTTGCTCTTTTAGCACCGGCTGCTTTGACCAACCTTACATCACTAAATCTTTTGGATATTAGTCACAATAAAATTGATAGATTCCACTTGCAAACATTCACACCGGTCGTAGAAACCTTGAAAACTATAAACTTTAGTGGAAACAATGCACCGCTGAATGAGATTGCAATAGTTCTTCAGATTATCCCAGATATTCAAAGCATAGGCATGGCCAATTTTTCGTTGGAGACTTTGCCCCCCAATTTCTTTACATATAACGAACACCTAACAGCACTAGACTTATCGTGGAATAAGTTCACAACATTTCCGCTAAAATTGCTCACCAAAACGAAATTTTTGCAACGTTTAGACCTTTCAAAAAATAAACTGGAGACGTTAAATGAGGATGACCTTCAAAGGTTGGAAGCTATAGCTCATGTCGACTTATCGAGAAACCTTTGGCGATGCGATCAGTGCTCCGTGGGTCCGATGATGATGTTCATGGCTACATCTGTTTTAAATTCGACCATAAGAAATCTAAAATGCCATTCACCCTTAAAGTTAAGTGGGTTAAATTTTGCAGATCTGACTTATGTAAAGTTGGATCCATGTTCCACAACTTACGAGGCACAGATGAGCTTAATCGCTGGATTGATGCTGATGTGCGTGGCTATATTAGCCACTATTGCAGGGGCGTTATGTTGCACGCGACGACGCGTAGCTCACTATTACACTAACGAAGAAAAAAGACGAGAACGCGAACCTGAACATCCCGACGAGCTATTGGGGCGTACCGAACTCGGTAGTGTGGCTACCATCCATGCGCCATACCACCTGGTTCCTAAGGGCAGCTAGCAACGAGCCCAGTCACCGACGACCAAGAAACGCACTCTCCGCGTGGCATTCGAACCATCACTGCCGACCCGATACTCCGAATCTCCGAGACCTGCTAGAACTCAACGGCCCTACGAAACCGAATCCACTCAACATAATATTTTACCAACTCCGAATTACAAAGTTTCTTCGCGAGACATCATGTGATACGAGGACTATGAAGATGATCTAGTGTAAAGCCAAAGACAGCACCGACCATCCATTGTATGGTATCTTAAAAGAGACTTAAAAACTGTTGATATTACTTAGGTAGTTAGTCATCCAGTTTTAAATCCAAAAATCTAAAAGATATTTTTATACGTGTAGTGTTTTGTATTAGCTTTAAACTTCTATAACATGATAAATATTTGAAGCAAGATTTATATCGTAAGCTAAACTTAAAGAGTAGTAATATAGAATACGTTCGTGTTATCTGCACTGAGCATACTATTATTTATTTATGTCAACATAAAAAGTTGCTCAGCTATACCTGTAAATGATAAGGATCTTTCTAAAGTTAAATATTCAACAGAGACTGCTGTAATTTAACCGAGGTAGCACTTAGTGTATGTCATGTAATGATTTGTACTTCTCCTGCTTCGGTCCGCGTGTAGATTGACCGTTAAAACACATTATTTGTACCGAACTGTAAATATATATTCCTCTTAGAGTGATTGTAATAAAAATGGTGTACTAATGGCGAAATCTTTAAAAACTTTTTCATGCTTGTACTAAACAGAGACTACCACATCTTCCTTATTTTGTAAAAGTTTAAAGTTTCTCTACTAGATAACTCACAGAATCTATGAAATTTGGAAGATGGTTACTTTACCAGGCCAAAGGCATTGGTAACACCGGTTTATGAAATTATTTAAATAATACGCGATAAGTTAACAGAAAATAATAATTTTAATAGTTTTTATATTGAGTTTGACACGTATAAATTCAAAATTGTTTGAAGACATCCCGTATTCTTCAATTTATTTTCTAAATTTATCAGCATATAGATCGAGTAACGAATTCTTTTTTGCCTTTGTTCTGCCACAGTAATCATCATCCTAACTTATTAGTTCCCGCGTAGTATGTTACTCGTGTCAGAAGTACGCATTGGGAATTTTTCAGTGGCTGTAGCACGAGTTTTTGCGACAAAGTATTCTTAACGTTGAAATGTCAAAATGTATGAAAATGTTTGTACAGCGCCTGTATCGTGCGTTAGTGGTACTAAAATGTCCATAGATTTTGACATATCAATGATACGGATGCTTGCTGCAAAAACTCGTCACGTATCGTGTTTATAATTAGCTTTATAATAGTTATGTATTTTGTATAGTTTGGTGAACCCACTTTTCCGAGGACACTAGGAGACTTGGAAATTATCGGTAGCCCTATAACATTGAAACATGGAAGACAATTTTCCCGCAGGGCAGTTATTCATTAACTGTTGGTGAGTGACGACACCACGGACCCGAGTTCTTCGGGGTCTTTTCTTACCTTCTAGAAGGCGAAAAGAGAAGATAAGAAAAGCCCCCTCAGCTCTTCTGTTCTTGCCGTTACTGGCTGGTCAGAGTGGAGTCGTTATGGAAGTCTTTTCCCTACAATTCTGCAAATGCATAGTTTTGATAACGTTTTCCGACTACCATGTAATGAAAAAATCTCAATTTGACATTCTTCACTTTATACGATTTGATCGGATTGGACAACAATATAGGTGTCACTTTTAAATTGAGTTTATCATTATCATTAATTCGGTAAACAATTGAGTAATTAAGATTTGAAATGTTTTCGTACATAGGTAATCAATAACTATATTTACTGAAATCTTAGTAGATTTCATGAACAATAATTAATAGGAAGTATCAGTCGTTCCTAGAAATGATCAATTTTCACCATTATTACGATATACATAGTTACCTACGCTCAGGAAAAATACTTGTAGATAATAAGTACATTAATAACCAAACTGTACTAAATAAATAACTATTTGTAAGCTCTATTATTATAAAATGTCCTGTGCCAAAGTGTAAATATAACAGAATTTGGTGGAAGATTTTATATTTAAAAATAACTATTATACGATCTTAGTGATTTAGATATTTTGCGGAGAACAACGAATAGAGTAGTATTTCGGATTATTGTAGCAGTATTAAATGATGAAAGATTTTTTTAATACTTACAAGAATACAAGAATCAAAACTATCATCAACGTTTATTTTATAACTCGTGGTTCGAAAATGTATGTATATCTGTCATGACAACTGTTTTTTTACTATAGGTATAAAAGCTATAAATAAGGAAAAAAACTAAGGTTACAAAAATCTTAAATATCGCTACAATAATGTTTTAAACGTAAGTTCATAGAGTGTAACTTAATAATGTTTGATTTATCTGTATTTGATCAACGTTTCGGTTACGTACGTAATATGATAGGATGATTTATTTTTTTCCTTCATGATATTAATAATAATAATAAACATTATTTTCTTTTAAGGTTTTTGAACGAATTCAATACATAATTGCTTTGTAGTTTATAGTTTGAAACATTTCCGGTGACATTAAGAAGTTGCCAAACATCTTGAGCATCCCTACGTCCAAGGTAAGATAGTTTAAAAATACTTTAGAGTCGCAATTAGACATTTATGTCCTATTAACAAACTCAATAGGAATTCCTCTGACCATAGGCTCAAATGACGATAATATAAGTTCCCGCCAAAGAGTTTAAGCTTTAGTGACGTAGTAATCCACTGCTTTAAGACGACACCTGTCACGAAATTTATTCTGGATTGGAACTAGGGGCCTGCGGTACCGAATAATTCCATCTTCTCTGGCTGAACGATACTAAACTATGCCTAGATATCTGTGTAAACGTACAAGAGATCTCTTGATTTCGTGAAAATTGTTTCCATTCTAGAAACATTTGGGCCTTTGACATTCCAGAGGTGCGATATCATTTTAAGCAATCTGGGCTAAAACTTCGAATATCTAGCTCTCTAAATTTGATAAAATTCTCTGTTAAAATTCGGAGCATCTTTTAAAATCATGCTACAGATTATCTTTACGAAGCTCGCAAAAAGAGCGCCTGTGTATTCCATACGGCAATAATCACTCCTAAGGGATGCAGGGAAACATTCATGACACAGATTATGTCATGGGTTTAAAGTTACGTCATTAATTATTTCTACGGCAACTATTGCTACACGCACTATACTGTATACACTATCACTATACGATATAAAGTGTAATGTTCAAGCCTAATGTCTAATTGCGATGGCTTATGAGTTTAAATAATTTATCAAAATTATACTTTGATGTTTAATTATCTACTGTATAAATAATAATAGATATACAATACAGTACATACACAGTAAAGCACATAATATAATATCATTTTAAAATCAGAACAATGTATGTGATTTTAGGTTATATGTGTCGCAATGGCATTGATTTTATTGTATAATTAAGGATTATTAGTGTTAAGATGCTATGTAGCACGCTAGCGCACATGTCTACGGAGAAATCTTATCTATAAAGGAAGGGTAAAGCCAATTCTACAAATAGATATGTATATTTACCCAGTTTAATGTAGGTACACTAGATATGTATGCTATTTGTAAAATGCCAAACGAGGAATACAATTTGGGTTGTCGTGGCTTCGTCTGAAAAGGTCTTACCTTACTAAAAACAGATATTACGCCATACGTATTAATTGTTTTGAATGTGTGTAATAATTACTTCGTCCTAGCACCTTAAGTTCTGTTAGAGAATGAAACAAAACCAAGTTCTAATGTTCGTTTTTTAATTCGTCACATAGTTTTTTGTGACATACATCTCGTAAAAGAGACAATATAGGTCTGACACGGTGTGTTTTTCAACGTTTTTTCACCTGTACCTACAGTCAAAGTTTGCAACTGAATCCGTGATAACGACGTTGGAGTAATTTTGCTTTTATCTGGGACATTTTTATTTGGACCGTGTGTGTAACAGTTGTTATATTTGCATAGTACTTTAATATGCTTGTATGTTGTACAACCCTACTATTTTGTTGCTTTTTGTGGTCCAAATGGCGAATACACATCAATGGTTTTTATGCCCTCTTGTCTATAAGTCTATGGATGATGAGAGGCAATGGGGTGAGGATCAGCTTTTCAACGGCTAGTTCCATAAAAAACTATCATGATAACAATAATTTTATTGGTATATAAATTAGGCATATCTAAAGCTCTTATAAGCGTATATGAGATAACCATTGGTATCGAATCGATTGGGTGGAAAAACATATTATGTATATAAAAAGCGAATTTAATCAGTAATTTGAAAATACTTCTAGATAAAGATAGGTAGATATTCAAGAATAATAAATTCGAAAATTAAACTTAATCAATATCATGAAAGTTAAAAATAATTCGGTTGTAAACTCAAAGCCGCCTGAGGTTGGCATACTATTAACAAAATAACGAATTCAAAAGTTTAACTCAAATTGTCAACTGTATTTAACAGGTTCTGTTAATCAAAGCGGCTAATACAATTGAATCAAACAGTTTATTGTTCCAAACTTCAAATTCGAGCTTCTTATTACTTCCATAGTCAACTTGCCGTGAATTCTTCATAACCCAGTGCGCATATCACAAATCTCGATAAACGTTTCTCTTTGTTCTTGTTATTGTTCTCTCGTTTTGGGACCGTAATTTTAAATGTTGCCTCGAGTTTATTGTTCTAGATATTTGCAAATTATTTATTAATATAAGCCCACGTATAGATAGATACTCTCTATGTAAAGGTTTTGTACGTGGGTGTGACTGGAACTTTGTAAAAATTATCTTACTTGATTAGCTTGAGTCGGGTTTTTGAATGGAATCAATCAAATTTGAGTAGCATTAGTTGTGTTACCCGTGTGGGCTAGGGTTAAGAATAGTCCATCGTTTGCCCTGAGCGAGCTGTAAGAGTCAGCTGAATCAGAGCTGATAATTCACCACTTTTAGTTATTTATTATTTAACCTTCTTCTCTTCTGTAGTTTAGGCTGGATTATTTTTAGAAAACTCAACTTTAAAAAAGTAGAAGTTTGTCATGAAAACTGGCTTTTGTCAGTTTATCCAAACAAAAATTAAAACATTAAAATCATTTTCGGTGTTTAAATTGGTTTATTCCATTTACTGTAGACGCTGTCAGATAAACTCGGCTTACGCCGTTTTTAATTGTTATCAGCAATTATAAATTTTGCAGTAGTTTAGGGAGTTTTCGGTGAATTATCAAGTTATCCGGGTGCTAATTAATTTGCTATTTCTTATTTTGGTGTGCGTTTTTTGCTTCAAGTAGGTAGATATTAACATGGTTTATCAATTTTATTTATAAAAATTCCACTTAGGAATCAAAGAAGCGTGAACTTAGGAAAGCAATATAAGAGTAGATTGTACATAAACTTTAGAGTATTTAGATTTTGACTTTAAGGTATATTATATTAGCCGTGTAGATATTTAAAAGGTATAATTTTAGCTTTGAAAACCATAGAAAATCGTATAAAACACAAAGTATTAACCATAGAGATAAACTAAAGAGAATCTTTATGACAAAACAAAAAACAGTCAAATTTTTTGCAATAATATTTTAATAGGTACACAGAAAAAGGTTTCAATTCGGTTGAAAATCAATTGATGTCAATCACAACCCACTTGACGAGTCGGCTGTATATATAAATTGCTTATTTTTATAAATAAAAGTTGTAAGTTAACGAAAAAATAACAAAAAAAGTAAAATAAATAAGAAAAATATAAAAAAAATTGATTAGGTACATATTCATTCTAAAAATTTCATTTAATTAGTTTTACATTATATACATAAGTATATGTACATATATTCTGCATATTTTTT
The DNA here is from genome assembly GCA_018251435.1 of Oarisma aurantiaca. Taxonomy (NCBI): domain Eukaryota; kingdom Metazoa; phylum Arthropoda; class Insecta; order Lepidoptera; family Hesperiidae; genus Oarisma; species Oarisma aurantiaca. The sequence continues at coordinate 14,373 of DWPC01000007.1, forward strand.
CCATGATGAAATAGTAAAAATGATTATATATAATGGAAAGACTATTATTTTTATTCTTTGGTAAAATTTTATATTTATTTTTGAAAACTTTTTTAGTCAAACTGGATAATTAGATCTAAGGATGTATTTAAGGTAGGAAAACTAAAAAAAATCTAAGTCCGAACAAGGAATATATTTTTCACATACTACATATTATATTTATGAATTTTTGTCAAATGACCAAATGATTACAAATTGTCAAAAATAACAATTCTCGTTACATACATATAACTTGTTTATTTTTTAAGAAGAAAAATAATAGGTAATATTTATATAAAATTTTGGATAATTTTTCCTTCATGTTAATGAAATCAATGTCATTGCTTATCTAGTTGCATCATCGGTTAAGTAAGTAACAAGAACAAAAGCTCGTAGTAATTATAAAACTAAACCCAAAATATCTTTCCTAACCTAACATAATACATATTATGTAGGTCCTATTCAGTAACTCAATATTTCAAACATACCGTAACAGAGTATTCTGTCGTAGTCGTTTATTGGTGGTCGCATGTAAAACAGAAATACCATTCCAGAGGTTTTTTTCATGACACTCGTTTCGGTGTTTTGGATTGACTACTCCTTTGTCAAGTTCCAGTTTTGTTCATTTTTATTGTCACTGATGTTTCGAAATTCAAAGTGCAATTCTTCCATTTATTCGATATAGTATCCGAAAAATCGTGGCTCGGTAGGATATAGGTACGTGAAAAATATTTGTTATTCGTTCGTTCGTCGTTGTTTTATCTAACATGCAATAGAGCGATTAACTATAGCTCGCACGATTAACCACAATTTTTATGTTGGCAATAAATTTCTTTTTTCGGCGTGAATCGAGGAATGATTGATTAATTTTGTAAACAATGTTTATAGAAGGACTTAATTGTCAAGGTAAAAACAAATTTCGCACATTTCCGTCGTTCTTTCTTACCTGTATTTAAATATTCACATAGTTTACATTATCCATACATTGTTCTGATTTAAAATGTTACAAACTACAACACAAATAGAAATACTTAACAATACAATACATAAAATATCTGTAAATATAAAGACTATATACCACTGTAAGATAACACCAAAAAAGTAGAATCGTAAAACATAATTATACAGATTATAGGTACATATACAATTTAAATTATAAACATATACATAGCATATATTGCTACAAGCATATAATATAAAACATAGATCCTAAGTACACCTTCTGTGTTCAAGATTCACGGAATTCGGGAACATTTTTACTTTGAATTGATGACATCTTTTCTGATTATTTTAAAATTCAATCTGTTATTATAGTATCACTTTGATGCTCTTAGTTATGATTATCCAGAACATTTATAACCTAAAAGTTATCATCATTTATTCAAGACTTAGATGGAATCTTGTGGTAAACACATTTCACCAGCCCCTTCAAATTGCTGTTAATCATAATTGTTATCAAATTCACTTTTTAATCCAACATTCACGGATTCTTAACAAGAAACCTACATCCTTTTATCATGTTACTGTCGTCGCACTAAATTGTAAGCATTAATCAAAGGCATACTTTACTCTGACAGTCATACTTTGATACATTATCTATACTCATTATTTGTGTAACTTAGTTCATTAACTAGGCTTTAACTCCTCTTTCAATAAGCATACAGATACTTATTCGATTGTAGACTCTGTTTTGTTTATATACAGTTCAATTTTGTTTTACGATTCATCGTTCATTGAATAAGTAATATTATAAGGGTAGGTATAGTCAGGTGAAATCACATTGAAAGTAAAATTCTTCTGGAAATCCGTGGATCTTGCCAGAGACACACAGAAGCCCCAATATTCGCAGAGCAATAAATGAGTATCCATCCGAGGTTAGGTAAGCTTTTCACATGTGAGCTTGACACTACGATTATGACAATGGTATGTTTGGTTGTATTATTCAGCAGTTAGTTAGTGTATGGAGGGTTTGTTGAGAATGAAGTCACTTCGTACAGTCTTGCGCACATTATTGTTAATCCCCAAGAAATTAATTGTTCCTGTGATTGGTGACGTGGCCTTTGATTGAATAAAAACTCACTTATTACGTGCGCTTCGTAGTCCTTTAGGTTTTTAACTGAATTAATAGTGCCTAAACATCTACTTCGGTTTAAGAAAAGGAAATACTAATATCCAAATATAAATTCACGGACTTGAGTTAATGCATCATTTAATAATGCAAAGATAACTAAATTTCCGATAGAAAAACACAAAAGAGACGCCCATGCGTTAACCATTTTTAAATTCCATTCGTAGTCCGCATTTTCCTAGAAGTTAAAAATTAATTCATCATTTTGTTGTTAAAGAAATTGTGCTATGTTATCACAAGATAAAATATTATGTGTTTTGATAACGTTAAGTTGCTACTTTTAACCCAGTTTCATTATATGCCACGTCACTCTCAAGGAAGCACTTGTAAATATAATTTATAATTTTAAATTAATGATACTTTAAGAAGACCCTCGGATGGTAACCTCTGTACAGAAATTGATGTTTAAATATTTAATCCATAGGTATAATAATAATTAAATAATATTCAATACAAAACGTAACTGCATGTGTATTATAAATAGATAAATAATAAAACAAAAGTCCGGGTGTACATACATAATACTGGGACGATAATATACATATTTACTAGAATACCATATAAGAAGTCTTACTGGCTGATAAACAAAGATCATCCGATATTGTGAGTGGATTGGATTAATAGGACAACTTATTTTAGGATGACTAACAATAGGACATGTTATCAAATAATAAAGGAAGTAACGGAAATGTCAGTCGATTGGAACATTTTATAAAGGACGTTTGGATAAAGTTTATTGTTAATTATTTCACGCAAGAAGAAAGTCTTTTAAATTTAATTTTAGAATAATATTGTATTTTGATCATATTAATAGACAGTATCGAAAGAAAAATCTTTTTTAATACGATTTGGATAATTTACAATTATTGGAAAAAATAAAATTACTTAGTTTGGTAATTTTAGTAGTCTTATACGAAATAGTTTAAATCATGATGAATTTAGGACACAGTTTTTCATCTCATGTTTAATTTATATTTTAATTCCCCGTAGGAATAGACTTAGGCGAGTCCTTTGACATAGTACCTGGATTTAAATATGCTTATAATGTGTAGGTAACAATTTCAACCTAATCATTTTTTATTGTAATTAAAAAATAATTAATTGATTGATTATAATAACGATGACAATTATTTTTTGATTTCACATTATAACTAAAATTCCTTATTTATAATTTTTGTCTAATAGGAGTTTATTAATAACAAAAATGTACGAAGTGCTACATTACGATTAAAATTGCTATATTGATATTATATTGACATATTAGTTACAAATACATTTCTTTCTACTTGTCTAATAAAACCAACCGTAAGTCAAAGTATTTGTAGGAATCCTGTAAATAGGTATATATTTTTCTTATACCGCAGTTTTGGTAACAATCAAAGAATTTAACATTTATATGAATCGATGGTAAGTAGTACACATAGTCAGCTATTATTTTAATTAGGGTTATGTGTTCTAATTAAAATCTGAGTAGGGCTCTTTAGGAATAACGTGTGAAATTTCGTAAAACGAATTTTTTTAAAATATCGGTCCATTAAATTAGAATTATACTCTATTATATTTATGTATGTTTATTTTAGAAATTGCTTAATATTATATTGAATTATTTAAATGTAGAACTTTACTTTCGCGTAATGTGATATAATGACATATCTGCATATCTTATTTCACAAAAAAAATCATATTCCTAATAAGAATAATATCATTGCATACTATTGTTTATTTGTTTAAATCGTTAAATATATTGATAGAACTTTCGTAGGTATAACTACTAAACTTGTATAAATAAAATTAATCGTAATGTAAGCATTCAAAATGAAATGAGGATGTAACTTTAACGCGAAAGGTTAGAATTGTAATCAGAAATAAGGAAATAATTTGTAAAATTTGGAGCATAGAAATGCGAGAATTTTGGTAAGTATAATCGATGGACTGAGCTTAAATATGGATAGGAATTATTCTGGTTTGAGTACACGCTATACGTTAAATATATGTACCTAACATTTATAGGAATAAAAATAGTAAAAAAGTATTATTTTTCAAAACAGTATCTTATTAATTTTTAGGTTTGCATTTGACGATTATTTTGTATGTTATTTTAAATCATAAGTATAATTTATTGCGCACAGTATTATTAAAATAACGTATGATATTTTTATTTACCTTTCGTATGATTAGTAATTATGTTGACATAGATACTTAATTTTTAGATTCTCGCCATTTATGTGGGAGTTATTTTTTTAAATTTTTTTTTGTGCATTTGTATATTTTTCATTACGCGTACTTTTATTAAACAATTTTTTGAATGTATCGCAGCTCATATATGACTATATGGCACTTCTAAACTACGTATTGTGTGTTGTGTGAAAATGAAAAGAAGATTAGAAGAGCTATACAGTTGGATGGGAATAGAATATGCTTTGTTGTCATACATTTCCGGGAAAATAGCCAATGTTTTGTTTTCCACTACATGTCCATGATGAAAACTATTTTATGCAACGGGACTGAAATCCCAGTTTTTTTATTGGAATGTATGACGAACAGCATTCATATTAAAGGATGATCCGATCTATTGTTTATTTATTTTGCATTCAATTATAAATTAAACATTTTAGACATAATTATGTAGTGATGGCATTATTTTTGACAGTTAAAATGACATTGTGTTCGTCAAAAAAGTTACTTGTATCTGTCATTAAATGAGTGTGTTTTTTTGAAACAATATATCGGGTTATCCTAATGACAGTTGTGTACCAAACGAGCACAATACCACAGTGCTGTCAACCGACTGTCACATATTTCTTCGTATATTTATGTTTTCATTACCTATGTGTACGTAATTATGTGTCACTTTGTGTATGTATCGCGTATATTATTTATTATTTGCAAGCTTTTCTTCTCGCATACCTGAAATATTTTCATAAAGAACTGTAAACACACGTGATATTATTTGTGGCGGTTTGAATTTAAATGTCTGATAGGAGAATATCTTGAAAGGTTTGAATGAAAGAAAGGACCATAGTTCCTTTCGATGAGTACCTTGTAACAAAATTACATAAGTAATAGCGTTCTTTGATCTTTTCAACGGTTACTGTCACCGTAACTATCCAACACGAAAACCGACTGTAAAAAAAAACAAAATAAGAAAATTAATAAGACAAAAAACATCAGAAAATTAAGTTAACAAGGCAATTTCGATATGCTCTTAAAGATTTACGATGTAAAATGCGTTTATTTGAATCTGTCGCTTGTCGGTTGCTGAAAGACGTGTGAAGTGAACGATGCTTTCAATGTTAACATTATGATCCGTGTGTTTACAGAGATTTATTTATAAAATTGAATCTCATGAAAGTTTTCGATTTACTATGGATGTTCCCTTAACAATATTTTTCCTGTGCTATGTTTATTTGGATGCTGTGCTTATTTAAAGCTAACATTATTTAAAAATTGTATTAGAGAAAGTCTACAACTTATTTTTTATGATATGCAAGAAAACCTATTTATAGTAATTATAAAAACATTATGGTACGAATTACACGTTTTGTAGCTACCAAATAATTATGTTGAATGTAATACATAGAAGATTAAAACGAGATTTTTTACCACTTCAGTATTTACTGGTTAGGTCAAAAAGTAATAAAAGATTATTAGTCTTCAAAAGTAATAAACCTTTGAGTATTTCTAGCATAACATAAATGATAAATTGGGGCACTAAATCTATGTGTAGTTTGTGTTTAGTATTAGAATTAGATTTAAGACATAAATATTTATTCCTTTATTTTAAATAAAGTGTAAGGAAAAGTCGAATATGTTTAAAAGAGTCGAATATGTTAAGTTAATATGTTAAAAGTTCAATTGATTTACTACTACACCCTACAGCCTACTAACACAAGACCAAACGCGCACTGCATAAACATACAGCATAATTAAATGTTAACAAGCTTAATTTCGCTAAAAACATCGTGGAACAGTACCCAAAAGCATACATATTACTGATCAATATCAATATATTCATAAATCAATATTAATATACTATTAGAATGAATTATAGAGTGGAAGCGTAACTCGATCAAAAACTGGCATGAACCGCTAGGTTGTTTTTCAGACCTGCTGACAACCAATATTAGATTAGTCCGTTCAGATAGATCGGTGCGGAGAAGATATTTTTATTGTTTTTAAAATAGAGCTTTGGGCTATCGCAATAAAGCTGATTATTAAATTGCATTGGTTTATAAAAATG